>CAIGQV010000641.1:7916085-7954877 GCA_903798115.1 Danio jaintianensis | reverse complement strand
AGATAGATAGATAGATAGATAGATAGATAGATAGATAGATAGATAGATAAAACGATAGAATGATTGATATAATCATAGAACGATAGATAAAATAATAGGATGGATGGACAGAAAGACGGATGGACAGACAGATGGATCAAAGTAGCATATTTGCAACACTCGTTTTGTTTCAGACATCTAAAGACCAATCAAAACAAACTTGGTCAGTCGACCAATCAGAGAAGCGTTGACTTATGGAATGGGAAGATTTACAAACCTTAAGCACTGAAATGATTCAAATGCATTGAACTGAAATCATTGCAACATGATTCTAATATTAAATGCATATTCTCATATAGAGAAATCATCCTTTCATCCTGTCATCCTTTACTCATCCTCCACTTGTTCCAAACCTGTTTGAGCTTCTTTCTTCTGTTGAACACAAAGGAAGATATACTGAATGGTGGAAAAAAACAACAGGCATTGACTTTCATAGTATGGATGTCAATGGCTGCTTTCTTCCCAAACTTCTTCAGAATAGATAGTTTTGTGTTCAAAAGAAGAAAGGAATTCTTAAAATATTAGAACCACTTGAATGTGAGAAAATGGTGAGAATTATCTGTTTGACTCAGATTTTCAAGATCTGTCGCCTTTAAAAACAGACAGTTTCACTTTCTAATCACACACACACACACACACACACTTCTGCATAAACAGTAATCAGCCCAAGTCTGCAAACTAATTTGTAGATGTGATACACGCAGACAATCTCCCACACCTTTACAGAAGGCGTCCACGTCTCCATCCGTCTTCCGCTGATCTCTCACTACACACTGAAGAGCGGATCACATTACCAGCAGGATGAGACGCAGACACTGAGACTTTATTACAGCAGACAAAGAGCTCAGCATCTCTCAACATAATCAACTGAGACGCAACACCGCAAAAACACCAGCAGACTCAAACTCAGACACATCTGGGAATAAGATGGATGATTGTGGCATTAGTTATGTTATGCCGGTTTGATGAGGCTTGGAAAACTGGACGAGTAAAGATGTGAGTGAAATATGGCACAAGTGCAAAGTGAAATATACTGGAACGTCTTACCTTTCCGAAATCCCGAACGTCGAACAAATCGAACGCTTCGAACAGCTCGCTTTTCTTCATGCCGAATATCTCTGAGCAGGCATGCAAAAATGTCCTGATGTTCTTCAGGCAAAGAAACTAGACAAGAAACAAAGACATATTTAATTGATTTGATGAATTCATATTGAAGTACAATTTCATGTGAATTTTGTATTTTTGAATTTTTAAGTACATTTTAGGTACTAAGGGCTCACACAAAATAAAGCCAATTTTACATATACATTGTTTTGTTTTTTTGTAAACTGTCTTTATTTATTTTTTTAGAAACTTTTAACATGTACTAAAGTAACAAAACAACATTATAAAAAAATAATAAAAAATATAATTACAAGTATATAAATAAATAAATAAATAAATAAATAAATAAATAAATAAATAAATGCACCTACACAGGGGCGGCACTGGGGGGGGTTAGGACGATTCTAAGGGCCCACGCCATTTTGGGGCCCCCAGAGATACACCCACGGATTTTCACTTCAATTTCGTCCGCAATACAACCCAACAAATTCAATTCAATTCACTTATAGCGCATGTCTTTGGACTGTGGGGGAAACCGGAGCACCCGGAGGAAACCCACACCAACATGGGGAGAACATGCAAACTCCACACAGAAATGCCAACTGGCCCAGCCGGGACTCGAACCAGAGACCTTCTTGCTGTGAGGAGACAGTGCCAACCACTGAGCCACCGTGCCGCCCGAATTCCATGTTTTGAAAAACTTTTCAGGTTTTTTTCTAATTATATATGTTCATTTTTCTAATGACAAACAATGGGACAATTCTTGCAACCATTGTTTAAAAGGAGGGCTTCCTGTGTTTTTTTCGATACATATACATTGATTTAAATTTAATTATGAGCTTAGCATCTCAGAACTTGAAAACAATATTTTAATGAGCATTTTTAAGCATATAGATATATCTTTTAACTTAAAAAAATGATCCTTAATCTATACTCATTCATTCATTCATTTTCTTTTCAGCTTAGTCCCTTTATTAATCTGGGGTCGCCACAGCGGGATGAACCGCCAACTTATCCAGCATATGTTTTACGCAGCGGATGCCCTTCCAGCTGCAACCCATCACTGGGAAACATTCATACACACTCATTCACACACATACACTACGGACAATTTTAGCTTACCCAATTCACCTATAGCGCATGTCTTTGGGCTTGTGGGGGAAACCGGAGCACCCGGAGGAAACCCACGCGAACACGGGGAGAACATACAAACTCCACACAGAAATGCCAACTGACCCAGCCGAGGCTCGAACCAGCGACCTTCTTGCTGTGAGACGATTGTGCTACCCACTGCGCCACCGCGTCGCCTAATCTATACTCATATTAATATAATCAGTCAAAAATCTGCCATACTGTAAACAATCTTTCTTGCTATATGTAAATATACAGTAGCGTTTGAATGAATACTGGACCATTAATCTGATTTCATTTACTCTAATTTACATAAAACAATTGTGGCATCATGAGTCAATTTTTGTAATAAATAAAATCAAACAAAGCACACAAAAAGGGTTTATTTTAAATATTTAAAATAAATGTAGAACTTTATCTAACAAAATTATATTTGAATAGTATATTTTTAGGAATGTGTATGAATTTTGCACGCTCAAGCCAGTCCTAAAAAGTAATAAAAGCGTACAAACATAAAAGAGGGTCCGAGATCAGGTAGGTCTCGAGAGCTCCCCCTGGTAAAAGAGGAAAAGGAGGAGATAGGGCGGAAGGGGGGATTCTTCTAAAACGAAGATAAGACAATAGGGCGAAATCGGTCTATTTATTGTAGGCTTGGATCAATCTGATTGGATTATTGCTGATTACAGATGAGAGACCAGCCGCGATCAATCATATCATGTGCTCCTCTCGAAATTAGTTTATAAAACTTCACTTATTTAAATTCATTGTGAACTAATCTAACAGCAATTTTATTTGGAGATAAACATCATGAATATTTAAAGTATATGCATTTTTGCAAGCTCATTTAGCCAGTCATAGAAAAACATATTTGAACAGATTTTGTTAATTTTGTTTTGTTGCCCTGTCACAAAGAGACATCTTCTACATCTTCCAAAAATTAATTTAAAGATTCTGTGAAGTGCTTTGAAATGTGCCTATTTTTATTCAATGTCTGCAACTGAAACATGAAGAGAGGTCGGGTTTTGTTTTATCACACCTCTGCCAATGGGCATGGATGAGCTCAAGCGCATCAAATGAAAAGCAAAAGAAAAGCATCTTAAAAAGGGCGGGAGATGTCAGATACTAGAGAGCATTTGATTGGTCAGAAGATTAGATGAGAAACTGAAGTATGAGGTGATGTGAAAAAAATCCTTAAAAACTAACATACTGATAACATCTAAAAAACTTGTATTGTAATTTCACAAGACTCATTATTTAATAACTCATTTTTCCAAACTCAGTGATTCAAGTCAAACACTCCCAAATCTAATTAAACACAAAGACATATGGGAACTATAACTACCAAACCATAATGGAAAACAAGACTACCACAGAAAAGCCCTCAGTGAGATTTAATTTAATTCCCATTTCTATTTCATGCAATGCTTGTGTTCTGAATTATGACTAATGAGTTCACCAAGCAGCAAACGACTGGCGGAGACTCAAACACATTCGTCGAGAAGCGTCTGTTGACTCACGACTTCAGATCCGTTACAACACTGATAGTTTAATCAGATCTCCAGAGTAACAATCTTATTGCCAGAACACGAGATCTGACCACTAAACTCCAGGGTAACTGAAGAAATTCTATCAGAAATAGAATCAAGAACGCACTGAATCAAACTCAACATCTGAGTCCTTCTATATAGAATGTTCTCTATTATAGATCAGGTTATGCTAATTAAATGTCATTCTTTTTGAAAGAACAACAAAACGAAAAAAATAAACCTAATTTTTAAAAACAAACAAAAAATAAATGTACAGTTGAAGTCAAAATTATTCGCACTCCTGTGAAATTTGATTTGTTTTGATTTTATTTTATGCAAGTGAGAATTTTTAGTCAAAGTATTTTTTGAAAGGTCAGTGGTAGTATTTTGCAGTGTGTGTGTTATATTGTCATTGTTCAATATTGCTTGGAATATGGTAAAACAATTCCTCAAATACAGTATTAACCAATGCCTATACAAGTTGTAATAATTATCATAATTGGAATTAGTCTATAATAAATTATATTTTTTTATTTATACTAATCAAGTGATCTATTGTTGTTATTATTATTATTATTTATTCTAATTAATAGTAAAATCAGTGATGCTAAAAACAAAAATCTTATTTATGGTTTATTATGAATCAATACTATTATTTAATATTATAATAATTGTATATTGTAATATTATTATAATTATTGTTGTTATTATTATTATTAGTAGTAGTAGTAGTAGTAGTAGTAGTAATATTAATATTACTGTAGTAATAATAATAATGATAATGCATAATATTAATAATAATAATAATTTGCATTATTATTATTATTATTATTATTAAGAATAATATTACTGCAATAATAATGGTAATGCATAATAATAATAATAATGAACGGTATTATTATTATTATTGTTATTATTATTATTATTATTATTATTATTATTAATAATAATATTATTATTATTAAGAATAATATTACTGCAATAATAATAATGCTAACGCATAATAATAATAATAAAAATAATAATAATTCATTTTCATTAATTTTCTTTTTTTTCGGCTTAGTCCCTTTATTAATCTGGGGTCGCCACAGCGGAATGAACCGCCAACTTATCCAGCATATATTTTACGCAGCGGATGCCCTTCCAGCTGCAACCCATCACTGGGAAACATCCATACACTCTCATACACACACATACACTACGGACAATTTAGCTTATCCAATTCACTTAGCACATGTCTTTGGATTTGTGGGGGAAACCGGAGCACCCGGCGGAAACCCACGCGAACACGGGGAGAACATGCAAACTCCACACAGAAATGCCAACTGACCCAGCCGAGGCTCGAACCAGCGACCTTCTTGCTGTGAGGCGACAGCGCTATCCACTGCGCCACCGCGTCGCCCATAATAATAATTTTACTAATTAATAGTAAAATCAGTGATGCTAAAAACAAAAATAAAGTTCTTATTTATGGTTTATTATAAATCAGTAACATTATTTAATATTATTATAATTGTATGCTGTAATACTATTATAATTACTGTTGTTGTTATTATTATTACTGTTATAATAATAATTATTGTTGTTATTAGTAGTAGTAGTAGTAGTAGTATTACTGTAATAATAATAATAATGATAAGGCACAATAATAATAATAATAATTATTATTATTATTATTATTATTATTAATATTACTGTAATAATAATAATAATAATAATAATAATAATAATAATAATAATGCATAATAATATAATAATAATAATAATAATAATAATAATAATAATAATAATAATAATAATAATAATATTTATTGGAATGAATAGTAAAATCAGTGATGCTAAAAACTAAAATAAAGTTCATATTTATGGATTACTATAAATCAGTAATATTATATAAGTATTATTAATTGAATAATTAACATGCTTATAATAAACACCCACATATACATGGCTATTATTTTAATTAATTATTATTTGCTTTTATTAAAATAAATCTTCTACAAATGTTATGACAAAAAAATTCAATGACAATAAATAATCATTTTGTTTAAAATAAAAAAGCATATTTGTTTGTTAAAACAGTAATTTTTAATACACAACAGTACAAAATAGTAATTATGTATCAAAATGAATCAATATTGTATTAAGCAACCTGCACTTAAATTATGGCAAATTAGCCTGTTTAACAGTATTATGAAACGATAATCTAGAATCTCCTTTTCCATTGTGTGCAAAATGCCTAAGTGACAACAGACAGGATATTTTGATCAACAGGGCAAAAATGCAGTTTCCCAATAGCCCAGAAAACAGCGATTCTAATCTTAATGGATGTCCTGTTATGGTCTACAGATCGACACCTTTGCCCTCTCGCCGGGCACATTCTCAAGAATCTGTCTGTTTCTACCAGTTACATTATCAACATCCATCTGCTCGTGAAAGAAAAAAGAGCTTCACATCTTGCAGCAATACCAGGTGAACAGGGAAAAATTAATTAAGTAAAATGCATCACCATACTTATATTCCCAGTTGATTGATTACATAAAGAATTTTATTTTATATTATTTATTAATATTAATTTTATTTTTATATTATTTTATTATATTTTATATTATTGCATTGTATTTTATTTTTATTTCAATTTTTTTATTTTACATTTTATTTTATTTTATATTACATTTTACTTTATAATTAAGTTTATTTTGCATGTTATTTTATTTTACAATTTATTTTATTTTATTTTACATTTTATTTTACATTTTATTTTATTTTATTAATATAATTTTTATTTTATTTTCGATATAATTTTATTGTATTTCATATTATTGTATTATATTGTATTTTATATTACATTTTATTTTATTTTACTTTTTTATTTTACCGTATATTTTATTTTACATTTTATTACATTTTATTTTACATTTTATTTTATATTAAATTTTATTTTGCATTTTATTTTACATTTTATTTTATTTTTTATTTTATTTAAAAATATATTTTTTATTTTATTTTATTTTATTTTATTTTATTTTATTTTATTTTTATTTATTTTTTTTACAGAGGAGATTTTGGGAATCTCTTTTTATTACATATTTCAGCAAATACAGCCAAAAGATATAGCTCTAACTCTAAGGCAACTCTAAAAAATAACTTTAAAAAATAAAAATCAGTAAATGCACTTTCTGAAAAGCCAAAAAGCTCAAAATCTCATGATTGTCAAGTGCATGAAAAAGTACTTTAGCCAACAGCATCTCGCCTTAAGCAACAAGGAAATGAATATATTGAAAAAGGTGTTCTGTAGCACCTGTGAATTTTGAAAGAAAAATGCTCATGTCATAAAGCAAGCTACATGAATCTTCGAACCATGAAATCAGACTCTTCTGGCATATTATGTGCAGAAAACATCAATCTGGCAAATTCATTAGGCCCGCTTTTTCTTCTTCTTGCATATATGCAAATAAGTCTTATCTGTGCAAAGCTTGCAGATCTAAAGCGACACATGCTCTAGCTCTCGGTTGCCTTAGCCCCTGTACAGATGACTTCAGCAGAGGCCCCAGGGCCACACTTTTGCACAGATAAGACAAGCTCGGCACGCAAATCTACTTGACTGTTTACACTTGTTTGGTTTCAACACATTATCAGACAGGCACATCTCGCGGTTGCCCTGGAGTCTTTGGGAGTCTGCAGGGTCTGAAGGAAACTAGATAGAAACAGAGAGGAAGAAGAAAAAAGAGAAAGACCCAGATAACAGAAATATAGTTGAAGAACATCTGCTTATGCTCCTGTTAAGAATTGAAACTTTTATTTTTGAATGACTTCTGAATGTTTTTTAAATGTTTTTATATACAGTTGAAGTCAAAATTATTAGCCCTCCTGTGATTTGCCTTTTTTTTCTTTTTCAAATATTTCCCAAATGATGTTTAACATAGCAAGGAATTTTCACGGTATTTCCTATAATATTTTTTCTTCTGGAGAAAGTCTTATTTGTTTTATTTTGGCTAGAATAAAAGCAGTTTTACATTTTTAAAAAAACATTTTTAGATCAATATTATTAGCAATATTTTTCATTTTCTCATATTTTTTTCATTTTTATATATTTTCTTGGTTACAAATACTTTATACAAACATTCAATTTGATTTATTTCTTAAAAAGACACACACTCACACACATTAAAAGTGTTTCCATCGTAGTTTATGCACATTGTTTCTTAGCGAATAAAAAGTTTATCCTGCTCAGTTATGTGCATGTTTATTATGCACATTTTTAAAATGTATGCACATCTTGGAATTTCCATCAAGCATTTTTTATACGATAACCCAAAATGCGCATAAAAATAGGTGGACAGAAACATAGCTACTGTTAGAGCTTTGAATGTTCTCAACATTTTAAAAACACACAAATATCCAACCTAAACGTATCAGACTTAAAAAAAAGTATCAAATTTTGCGATGTTAAGAAAATGTATCTTTTGAGTATTTTTAACATTAGATTAAAAGAAATGTTTGACAGATATTTAAGAATATACATTTGCGAAACATATAATAAATTCCTCCGGGTATGGTTCGTTGTACGTTTCACATGACTAATCTACGAGATGGCGCTCTATACAGAATTTGAAATACCTTACTTCGTTCATTTTGTTGTACATTTCAGATAGGGCTGCACGATATTGGAACAATCTGACATTGATAACTTTTTTTGCTGCAATATATATTGCGATATGAATATAATTACACCAGATGATTGAATAGCCCTATTTGGAAAGATTTCATTAATTTAGATCGACTAAGATGATCAAGTCTTTTTCTATGCAGTGCATCTGCATAAATTATAATAAATTACAAGCAAAATAAATAAACAGTGCTTTATGGTTTTCTGATACTTGAACAGTATTCAAGTATGGAAATTGAACAATCAAATGTTAAATAACATAGTCACCATTGTATAAATAATTAAAAATATATATTTCTATATCATTAATATTTTTTTCTTTTAATCTTTATTTAAATGTTTTTTCTAATCCTGCGATGTGACTTGCAGATACACACATTGCGATATCGATGCTCAAACAATATATTGTTCAGCCCAAGTTTCAGATACACATCCTTCCTGTAAATGCCTACGAGAAGGCGGAGCTTGTTGTATAGATCACTAAACCCAACCAATAGTGTTTTCAGAAGCAAACGTAAGAGAAAAGAGTTCTGCGACTACATAGTTTTACCTTGATTTTACTACCTTGATTACTTTTATCTCTTTTGTTGAACCGTGTTTCACCAGACTTGAACCTTAGTGTTCCGCATCACAAATATAACACCATACAAAGTGAACTACCAAGCAAACTAGTAACAATAGAAATCTTGTCTATATGGAGATAAATAGGTGAGGCAAACATATTCAATGACAAATCATAGACATTTGTTAAGCTGTTTTGTGGTATTTATTTGGTGTTGTGCAAAGAACTGCATGAAAATAATCCTTTATTTGTTGATAATATGTTCCTGTAAGTATCATTAGTGTGAAAAGAAACAAAAGTTGTTGACATCATACTGCCCCCTAGTGTCCATTTTACCTAGAACCTGCAGTCAAACGTATGTTAAAGTATGTTTTTGCAGTTTCACAAAAATGTAGGCTGAAGCATGTACTTCCAATGAACCATTTGGTTACTTTTGAATGTAATTTGTGTTATGAAACCAATAATATATATATACTTACAAAAATAACGGTTTGTTTGATACTATTCAGTATGTTCCCTGTTAGCTGCAGGATAGTTTAGAATATAAACGTTTAATTTATGATGTGCCTTTTGACATTTTGAGTGCTGTTTTGAGCACGCTCGACAGGAACATAGTGGTTCCACTGAAATATTTTCAGAGGCTCCTGGGGCATATGGCATCCGTAGCCGCTGTGACGCCGCTCGGTTTGCTTCATATGAGACCACTTCAGCGCTGGCTTCACGATCGGGTTCCCAGACGGGCATGGCACGCGGGCGCGCACCGGGTGCTTATCACTCCGCTGTGTCGCCGCACCTTCAGTCCCTGGACGGATCTTGCTTTTCTACGGGCCGGGGTGCCCCTAGGGCAAGTATCCAGGCATATTGTCGTATCGACAGATGCCTCCAGCATGGGCTGGGGGGCCGAGTACAACGAGCACGCAGCTGCGGGTTCGTGGTTCGGACCCCGTCTGCGTTGGCATATCAACTGCCTAGAGCTGTTGGCAGTGTTTCTTGCTCTCCGCTGCTTTTTACCGGTGTTAGAGCAGAAGCATGTGCTGGTCAGGACGGACAGCATGGCAACGGTAGCTTATATCAACCGTATGGGAGGTATACGTTCTCGTCGCATGTCTCAGCTCGTTTGCTGTCTGCTCCTCTGGAGTCATACGCGGCTGAGTTCGCTGCGTGCCATTCATATCCCGGGCGAGCTCAACCGTGCAGCCGATGTGCTCTCACGGCAGCAAACACTCCGTGGAGAATGGAGACTCCACCCCGGTACGGTCCAGCTGATATGGGAGCGATTCGGGAAAGCCCAGGTCGACCTGTTTGCTTCTCTCGAAAGCACCCATTGCCAGTTGTTTTATTCCCTGACCGAGGCCCCCCTCGGCACGGATCGCGCTGGCTCACAGCTGGCCACCGGGCATGCGCAAATATGCGTTTCCCCCAGTGAGCCTAATCGCACAGACTCTGTGCAAAGTCAGGGAGGACGAGGAGCAGGTCTTGTTTGTTGCGCCTCTCTGGCCCAACCAGACCTGGGTTCCCGAACTCACACTCCTCGCGACGGCCCCTCCCTGGCGCATTCCCCTGAGAGAGGACCTCCTCTCCCAGGGACGGGGCACCCATTGGCACCCGCGCCCAGATCTCTGGAACCTCCACGTGTGGTCCATAGACGGAGCGCGGAAGACTTAGGTGACTTACCGGCGGCGGTGGTTAACACCATCACTCAGGCTAGAGCACCCTCTACGAGGCATGCCTACGCCCTGAAGTGGAGTCTATTCACTGAGTGGTGTGCTTCTCATCGAGAAGACCCCCGGACTTGCCAGATTAGTGTTGTGTTATCCTTCCTTCAGGATAAGTTGGAGCGTAGGCTGTCACCCACCACACTGAAGGTTTATGTGGCTGCCATCTCCGCTCATCATGATGCGGTGGATGGCAACACGCTCGGGAAGTATAACCTAGTCATCCGATTCCTCAGAGGCACGCGGCGATTAAATCCATCCCGCCCCCCTCTTATGCCCTCTTGGGATCTCTCTGTAGTCCTGGCGGGTCTGCAGAGAGATCCATTCGAGCCACTCGATTCGGTAACATTAAAACTTCTGTCAATGAAGACAGCTCTGCTGATCGCGTTGGCATCGTTCAAGAGAGTCTGGGATTTGGAGGCATTTTCGGTCAGCGAATCGTGCCTAGAATTCGGACCGGCTTACTCTCACGTTATGCTGAGACCCCGGCCCGGCTATGTGCCCAAGGTTCCTACCACCCCATTTAGAGATCATTTGGTGAACCTGCAAGCGCTGCCTTCGGAGGAGGCAGACCCAGCCCACTCATTGCTTTGTCCCGTTCGCGCTTTGCGCCTTTACGTGGAACGAACGCAAAGTGTAAGATCTGGTGAACAGCTCTTTATCTGTTATGGTGGTCGGCAGAAGGGAAGTGCCGTATCAAAACAGAGGTTGGCCCACTGGATAGTTGATGCCATCGCCCTTGCTTACCAATGCCAGGGCGAGCCGCGTCCCGCTAATGTGAGAGCACACTCTACTAGAAGTGTCGCCTCCTCCTGGGCGTTAGCACGCGGCGCCTCTATCACAGATATCTGTAGAGCTGCGGGCTGGGCGACACCTAATACATTCGCGAGATTCTATAATCTTCGAGTGGAGCCGGTTTCCACCCGATTACTGGGTAACCCCAGTCAATCGGAGGGAAACTAAGCTCGGTGTTAACAAACGCTTGCCGCGCCATGCTCCCTAACCCGGAGATATGTGCGCATTTCTTATTCTACTAGTAAGTTTCCCACTTGGCGAACCCTAGAGAATTCCTCCGAGGCCCCCAGCACCTGACTCAGCGGAGGAGTCGGGTGCCTGGCTCAGTGTGATGTCTGTATGCCCATTTGGTCTACCCACATGCTGAGGTTCGGTGCCAGCTTGTGCGGTCCCCCCCCCCCTGGGGTGACCCCATACGCTTATTTCAGCCACTGAGTGTTCCCCCTGACCAGGCGAACCCGTGTCTTCCCTACCCGCTAACCAGCTTATCATATGTAGTACTCCCCCCTCATCAGGGCTAGTCCATATGCTCTATTACCATCAAGTCTCCCCTCTTGGGTAGCAGGTGGCTCCGCAGCGTCCTCCCCCTTCGGGGACTGGCACGCTTTCCTAACGTACTGTCGTAATTTTAAAAATCCCTAGTCTATATTAGCTAGGTAAAAGCTCGTTACGACTCCCGATCTAAATTTTAATAATTCCCATGTAATGGTAATTAAGGGCCTAGGGACGTTGGAAGGTTGCGCTCCTGGTGATGCTGTGCGCTCACGCTATGCTTGGCAAACTTCACATCAGGGGTGTGACGGGCTTAGCTGCAGTGGCGTTTTCCATACAGTCTCCCATAGTCTGTTCCAGACGCATGTTGAAGTTCCCGTATGAAGGGGAACGTCATGGTTACGTCCGTAACCCACGTTCCCCGAATAAGGGAACGGAGACATGCGTCTCCACTGCCACAGCAGCTGAGTCTCCAGCTGTTAGCTGAGTGATCGGCTCTTCAGCAGGCAAAATTCTGAGGCTCACTCCACAGCGTGCAGCTTATATAGCGCTGATAGCTCATTGCTGCCAGCTGTGGAGCAGAGCTCTGCCAATGCAATTTGGCATTTCATTGGCCCGTTTTCTTACTCTTCAGAGTGATTGGTCGTCTGACGCACTCCCATAGTCTGTTCCAGACGCATGTCTCCGTTCCCTTATTCGGAGAACGTGGGTTACGGACGTAACCATGACGTTTTTAATTATAATCAGAAGTAAACTCAATCATTTAATGCTCTAAAATTGACAGCACAAATTCACCAATTTACTTACACCATTTATAGAAACTAAAACAGTAAAAACAGGTTGGTCAGAAAACAAGAATGTATTATCATAAAACCAACCATGTTTACATATCAACATCTATTAAATTTTCAGATCTTTGACCCGAATATGAGGACAATGTGAACTATATGGGTACTTTCCAAATGCAAAGAGGTTAGCTAATCATAAAAGAGACCTAGCACATGAAAAAGTTAGTTGCAAAAACTATTTCTGTCAAAAAGAGAACGAAACAACAGCATATTACAACAATTTTCGTCAGAGAAACCTCATTCAATTCTGATATGCCTCCTTTAAAGCCCAAGGGAAGAGTAAAGCGTTAGCAATACTGTAGTTAGGTTTCCAAGATTGAAGACTTAAAGGGATAGTTCACCCACAAATGAAAATTGTACCATCATTTAATCACCCTTGACTTGTTCCAAACTTGTTTTGTTCTATTTAACACAAAAGTAGATACTTTGGAGAATGTTGATATCCATAGCAGAAACAACAAATACTATGGAAGTCAATAGTTATGGGTTTCCAAAATTCTTCAAAATATCTTATTTGTGTTCAACAACAGCTACAACAAAAACAGTTTGTAATAAGTGAAGGTGGAGAAATGATGAATGAACTATGGCTTTAAAATGTTTCACAGAAGCTGATTCTAAGAGCCCTGACATCCTCTTAACGGCAAAAGTACCAAAAAAAATCTGATTCGAAAGAAAAAGGAAGTCTGAAGTGTTGTAAATAAATGGCATCAGACACTTTTATAGTGACATAACAGGAAGAGCTAGATAAACGTATAAATGCTTCTAAACCAGCTACATGTATGTTAGACCCAATTCCAACTAAATTACTGAAAGAATTGCTACCTGTAATAGGAGAACCTCTTCTTAACCTCATCAACTCTTCTTTATCTTTAGGCCATGTTCCAAATCCTTTCAAGTTAGCTGTTATTAAGCCTATTATTAAGAAACCACAACTGGACCTCAGCAACTTAGCTAATTATAGGCCTATTTCAAATCTTCCATTTATGTCTAAAATACTAGAAAATGTTGTTTCTGCCCAATTATGCTCCTTTCTGCAGATGAACAATGTTTTTGAAGTGTTTCAGTCAGGTTTCAGGCCTCATCACAGTACAGAAACCGCATTAGTGAAAATAACCAACGATTTACTCTTAGCTGCTAACCGAGGGTGCATCTCGTTATTAGTTTTACTTGATCTCAGTGCTGCATTTGACACCATCGACCACAATATCCTCATAGATCGCTTAAATTCTACAGGCGTCCAGGGACAGGCTCTACAATGGTTTAAGTCATACTTAACTTACCATTACCAGTTTGTGAATATAAATGGACAGCTTTCACAGGTCAGGCCAGTACAGTATCTTCTATGTGAAGCTGCTTTGACACAATCTACATTGTAAAAGCGCTTTAGAAATAAAGATGAATTGAATTGCATTGAGTATGGGGTGCCTCAAGGATCAGTTTTAGGCCCTTTGCTGTTCACAATATACATGCTACCCCTGGGAGACATTATATGAAGACACGGGATCAGCTTTCACTGCTATGCAGATGATACTCAATTATATATTTCAACAAAACCTGATGAGACGTCTGAACTGTCTAAGCTAACTGAATGTATTAAAGATGTTAAAGACTGGATGACCAACAATTTCCTTCTCTTAAATTCAGACAAAACAGAATTATTACTTATTGGGCCTAAATCCTGTACACAGCAGATCTCACAACTCGACCTGCAATTAGAGGGACACAAAGTTAGCATTAGCTCTACTGTAAAAGATCTGGGTGTTATACTAGACAGCAATTTAACTTTTGAAAATTATATCTCCCATGTCACAAAAACCGCCTTCTTTCATCTGAGAAATATCGCTAAGTTACGAAGTATGCTATCCATCTCAGATGCAGAAAAGCTAGTTCATGCTTTCATGACTTCTAGGCTGGATTACTGTAATGCTCTGTTCGCTGGTTGCCCAGCATCCTCTATTAATAAACTTCAGCTAGTACAAAATGCAGCTGCCAGAGTTCTTACCAGGTCCAGAAAATATGATCATATCATCCCAATTTTATCCTCCTTACACTGGCTGCCTGTTAAGTACCGTATTGATTATAAAATATTGGTTCTTACCTATAAAGCTTTAAATAATCTAGCTCCTGTTTATCTAAACAACCTTCTGTCTTGCTACAATCCAACCCGCTCTTTAAGATCTCAAAACTCAGGGCTTCTGGTAGTACCTAGAATAGCAAAGTCGAGTAAAGGTGGTCGAGCCTTCTCATTTATGGCTCCTAAACTCTGGAATAGCCTTCCTGATAATGTCCGAGGCTCAGACACACTCTCTCAGTTCAAAACTAGATTAAAGACCTATCTTTTTAGTAAAGCATACACTCAATGCATCGCATAACGGTATGATGCATGAATCTGCTCCACGCAGGTGAGCTGGCTCGACATCACCTGTAGGACACACTCCTCAATACACCAGACATTGTGTTAGAAACTCTCATATGCTTTACATGTTTGTTTATTTAACTGCTATTTTCATCTATAACACTCCATTTTTGCATCTCGTTTAAATACACTATGAACAGCAGCTACGCTAATTATTTTCTTTATTCTCTATTTCCACCTGGGGATACTCATTCCGAGTTCCCTAGAGACTATGCAGCGCCATTGATGCGATCCAAGACCTGTGAAGAGATGATCCCAAGGTATCCATAATCCTGGACCAGGTCATATCCCGAGCTGATGCTGTGGTCGTCATGGAGAAATGGAGTGCATGAGACTGATTCCTGAATGACCACTGTGATAAACGAGTCCCCACATTGATCCTGCGGGCCAACCTGACCAGAGCTCTGAACAGGAAGTTTGGCCAGATGAAAAATGGTCGTGCCTAACAGAGCCTAGTTTCGCTCAAGGTTTTTTTTCCCCTTCACTTCGTCAATTGGTGAAGTTTTTTTTTTTCTTCCTCGCCACTGTCGCCACTGGCTTGCTCGGATCGGGACTTGTGGAGCTGTGCTTCGGTGGATTTGCTCTGCAGTGTTTGAACTTTCAGCAGTGAGGTTTAAACCACACTGAACTAAACTAAACTGAACTTCAACTCTGAAATCTGGACTTTACTAGAACTATGTTAAGCTGCTTTGACACAATCTACATTGTGAAAAGCGCTTGAACTTGAAAACTTGAAACTTGACATGTCCTGTACATAGAGCACCAGCTGTGAGCCGTGTGCCATTTTTACCCTTAATTTAACCAAGCACACAGTTAAGCAAGCTGTCTTGTCAAAGTAATGTGCTGGATGAAACATGGGTCTGAGAAGATGCTTTACTAAAAAGCAAGTGACCCCCAAGCATAAATTTGACAGCCAGCAGGGCAGGCTATAACTAAAGCGTTCTCTATAAAATATGCTTTTCTTCAATAATATTTATGAGCTCCATTTATCTGCCATTTGTTATATATGGACTGAAATGTTGTCAGGAACTGTAAATAGTTCTCTAAGTTCTCTAAGTTCTTTGTGTATCTTTATTAAGCATTATCAGTATTAGCAACAGTGATGTGATGTAGTGGTAGAGGTTACTGAGCATTTTTGGTGTGTTTAGAAGACATCTAATATATGTTCAAACATAGACATCTTGGCTAAAACAAGGCTAAATTTGGGATGTAAGTGAAAATATAATAGACGTCTAACAACAGTCCAAAAACAGACTAGTCAAGAAATCTGTCCATTTGATGTCTAGTCTACTTTTGGACTGCTGTTACACTTCTATTCGATTTTCACTGACAGCCCAAACAACCTTCCTTTTTTATTCAATATTACTCAATACTCAATATTCAGAATTGATGGATGGATGGATACATGAATGGTTGGTTGGATGGTTGGATGGATGGATGATGCACGGATGTTTAGATGGATGGATGCATGCATGTTTGGATGGATGCATTAATGTATGCATGGTTGGATGCATGGATGCATGCATGGTTAGATGGATGCATTAATGCATGGTTAGATGCATGGATGCATTGATGCATGCATGGTTGGATGCGCACATACATTGATGCATGCATGGTTGGATGCATTGATGCTTGGATGGATGGATGGATGGATGAATGGATTGGTTGCATGGGTGGATGGATGCATGGGTGGATGAATGGATGCGTGGATGGATTGATGCATGAATGGATGCATACATGGATTTATGGATGGGGTAAAGTGGTAAAACAATAGATACACAGAACTATATAATACAAAATGGTCTGATAAAATGATGGATGGACAGAACAATGTATAATTGATGGACTGATAGACAGAATGCAGAAGACATTATCAAGCAATGATTAATAAAAGATGGACAGAACAATATAATGACCGATAGACAACAATGTATGGATCACTGAACTGATATCTGATATATTAGACATAATTATAGAGAAATTAATGGAACAACAGAATGATAGACAGAATGATGGGTGGACAGTACAATAGATGGACAGATGGTAATGTTATAGAAGATGGACTGATAGTAAGACAGATCGACAGAACAATAGAACAATAGACAGACTGATTGATGGATGGATGGATGGATGGAATGATAGAGAGAACAATAGAATGACAAACAGAAAGATTGATATTTCAACTAAACATCTATAAAATATAAAAGGTCTAAATGTCTCCAGCTAACCTGAAGGTTAAGTGTACATTTTCTCTTAGCTTCTTCTTATGCTATTCTCCATTTAAAATCTTTAATCAGATACAGTACGTTTAGCACAGCCCCGTAACAGTTTGCTATAGTGAACAAAGCAATATTCAACCCCCCCACCCCCCCCCCAGAAATCGATGTTGACCTTGGATACATGCATTGGATTGACTTTTCTTAGCATATTTCCGATGCAGCAGCTGATTGCTCTTATTAAGTATGGATGCTTGCTCTGAGCGGCACATGGTAATGCATTTGGTGAAACGTACAGGCGGAAGATAAACACTGGCTGGTGGCTAAATTGTCGTCAGTGGCAGATCTGTGGTGAATTGCCCTTCACAGTGCACTGCACAAGGGTTACAGCACTGCACACTGGGAGAGGTGAACCGTCAGGGCAATGTGAGAGATGTCAGACGGTTAGAATCAGACTGCCTGTGCTGAAACACAATGTCCAGAATAGCATACTACTTATACTGCAAGAGCAAGCAGATCTTTTGTGGGCATAGAAAAACTACAAATGAAGAAATGTGTGCAAGAAAAAACACTAAATTATACCATATACCATATCAGATTATTTAGAGGCCAGTAGAATTACCAAATGTAAAACCTAGCATTAGGCGTTTTATAAATAAAATGGAAATTCCAAAATAGAAATGAGAGATCAAAAGAGAGATCAAAAGTATACATCACTTGCTGAATTACTTAGGGTTATTTAAAGGGTCAGTTCACCCAAAACTTAACAAACATTTTTGACTAAACCAAACACTCTAAACATTTAGTCTCCTTTCACTTGTCACAATCCAGTTTGAGTTTCACATGCACAAAAAAATATGTTTTTCAAAATGCTGGAAAACAGTAGAAAACCATTGACTTCTATGGTATTTATTTTCCTACTCTGGGGTGTGTTTCCCAAACAATGACATAATGACACTCTAAACAGGATGGAGTAACAACTTATATAGAGAAAAACCCCATAATATTTTGTGCAAATTATATTGTTTTACAATATAATTTGCGTTTACTATAATTTACAATTGTTTTTAAAAAAATCCAATATCCAATCCAATATTAGTTTTGGTAAAAACATGCACTCGTTTTCCACATTAATAGAAATTTATGTAAACGGCACATATACTGTAGGGCTTATGTTTCCCTTTACAATTATTATTGAGAATATTCCATATTCTATTCTAAAACATAAAATCACTTAGCTAACACGTAATCTAATCAATGATCAATATGCCCATGTACGGTAGGCTACAGATACATTTCTTAATAAATAACCTACTATAAATTAAAAGCATTAACATTATGCTATATATTTTGGTTTTCACAAGCTTTGGAGACGTAACTTAAATTCCGCTTTTAAACAATAGGTCACCTATAGCTTTTGTCATGAGGCACGGCTGCGTTCAAAATGGCATAAATGTTTGCAAAGTGCACTGCAAAAGGAACACAATTGTCAATATGAAGATCGATAAAACTGAACTGTAAAAAATACTTTGAAAGCAAATTACACGTAAGAGAGATGACTTTAATGTTCTTTTTTTAATCATTCCGAGTTTAAATGTTGGAACTTTCGAAAGGAATAGGGCATAGGGGGGATAACTGGGAATATAACACAACCAGGAACTGTGATTCTAACTACAGCTCTAGAGGTAGCAGACAAGTTTACGACACAGTTTACGAATGTTTGTTGGAACAACGGATTTGAGAAACGCCGAATCAACAAACTATGTACGAAACTTGCAACCTTAGTTGGCTTACGATGGTTTTCCGAAACGCACCGAAACTGTCCCTTTAACAACCAAATTTACTATTTTTTAATCTTTTTTTTTATTATTGATTTATTTATACAATGTAGTGTTCAGTATGCTAAAAATGAATTAAGAAAGTGACCACTTAAGGGAAGACTAAAGTAAAATAAAAAAATATTGTTATTGTTTTAATTAAATATAATCAAATACATTTTGTTTGATAATTTTTGCTAGTTTTTTATTTTATTATTTTTGTTTGATTTATTTGATTACGTAACACCCAACATTTTTTACAGCTCATACTTCATCAAATGCTTTCTTTCATCTAGAAGCCAGACAGCAGATCTAATCCCTGCTGCAGGGCATATGCCAAGTTATGTTTGTGTAATTTATACTTCTAAGGGAAAACAGTAAGATTGTTCGATTCTCTGAGAGCTTAGAATTGTCATCCTTGACAATCCATGTGACCCGTTTTGGCAGAATGTGTCTGAATGCACTTCAACTGCACTCAAAGTGTCAATTCAATCCTTTCATCACCCAAGCTTCACTTTACAGACACATCAGCACTTTTAGATGAAATGCGATATTACCGCTTCTCTGGCATCCTGGTGAAATTCTACCAGCACCACAGCATTTTTACAGCTCCCGTTTAAGTGCTATTTTTAACCCGAGACAAGATAATGCCCATTTCATTGTGCGGTGGGATGTCATTGCTCCGCTGTAGGTCTAAAGTAAATGCTGCTACTGCAGGATGTGTGCAAGCGTTTACTAGAGTGCCGCTTACAATCATCATCATCATCTACATTGTAGACCTCCATCAAAAAGGCCATTTCGCTATTCAAGCACAAAATAGGACATCGCCATTTTTATAGGCCACTTAAAAGGATGCACAATTGGATACTGCAATTAAATCTCATCATTAATGAGCATCTCTGTTCACTTTAATGTCATCAGCACAGACGGTAAATGCTTTTGCAATGTTCGGAATACAATTCAAATCTCATAAGAGCACCGGGCAGGTTTTCCAAACACAATAATCATGGATTTTCTGCAACAAAAGAGCTCTGTCTGAGCATGGAAACGTGTCTGTCTTCATTTACAAATCCTAATGCATGCATGCATCCCCTGGTGAACGACATACTGTAATTCGCACATTATTGTGCAAAAATCCATCTGTAAACGTGTGATTCGCACTGACTATTGAGGATATCTTTATTACTCCTCTCGATCCCAAAGCATTTACAGTAGAGCCTGTTACCTTGGTGACAGAAGGAAAGGTCAGTCTGAGAGAGAGAGAGAGAGAGAGAGAGAGAGAGAGAGAGAGAGAGAGAGAGAGAGAGAGAGAGAGAGAGAGAGAGAGAGAGAAAGAGAGAGAGAGAGAGAGAGAGAGAATGAATGGATGGACAGACTGGACTTACTAGACCTTGCAAAGATTTGCGCAACCTGAAAATGTGCATTAATGTGCATGGCATGCTACTTCTGCATAGTTTAATTTCCTGTATGTAATGACTAACGTTGTTACCATTGAACATACTTTAGGTTAGACATCTGAACAAACCCAGTGGTACACAAGTAATAATCTGAACAAACCCAGTGGTACTACACAAATAATAATACATTAACAGTCATATCAGTACATAACCACCCTAAAACACCTTAGAAAACATCTATAAATGAACCACCAACAGGCTGACAATTAATGTTGCATAATGTAATGTTTTTTGATATAAAAAAAATGTGATTTATAAAGTACTACAAAAAAAAGGTACTAAAATAAATCAATAAATACAAGTTTTCTGTGCTTGTTGGTGAAGCTCTTTTAATAAACTGAAGCATTGACTTTAGATCAGCTTTTAGTTGGTCAATGGCACAGTCTATTTCGGTTGCCTCAAAATAGCAATGCACCAACAATGCGCCTTAACACACCCACAGGCTCGATGCATCTGTTATTTAAATAACATGGCACAGAAAGACAAAATGATACCTGCGCTAAGCTAAAACTAGCAACAAAATGCCACATTGCGCCAAGTGTATGATAGTGCCTTTATGTACCAATTCCCCTCAAATATTCAGTGGCGAGATTCATTCTATTCTTAAGGGAGTCAAACCTATTCACAAACTTAACTAGGCAACCAGTAGTGGGAAGGCACACTAGTGACCAAACCATCAGGCACTGGTGACAAGACAAAGATAAAGTCACTGGTGGAGTATTTTGGAATATCGCATAAAAAATTTCTTGATGGATGCACCAAGATGACCATAAATTTTGAAAATGCGCATTAAAAACATATGTTCATTTAATTTTCCTTCAGCTTAGTCCCTTATTTATCAGGGGTCACCACAGCGGAATGAACCACCAACTATTCCGACATGTGTTTTACGCAGCGGATACCCTTCCAGCTGCAACCCAGTACTGGGAAACAACCACACACTCTTACATTCACACATGCACTCATACACTAGGGCCAATTTAGTTCATCCAATTCACTTACAGCGCATGTCTTTGGACTGTGGGGGAAACCGGAACACTCGGAAGAAAACCCACGCGAACAGAGGGAAAACATGCAAACTCCATGCAGAAATGGCAACTGGCCCAGCTGGGACTCGAACTAGCGACCTTCTTGCTGTGAGGCAACAGTGCTAACCACTGAGCCATCGTGTCGCCCAAAAAACGTATTTAAGTAAAATAAACTTCCTATCCAATAAGAAAAATTGCACTTAAACTACAATGTGAACGAATAAATTCCAGTATGCGCATTAATAAAGTCATGTGATTTTGTTTTAAGAGATCATGTGATGATAAAAATGGGTGTGATGGGGTGGCATTAATAAACAAACCAGTGGTCCCGCCACATTGTAAAAATCTGAAATGTTTTTTTGATCATCTGAAATGTGTTTTCATTCTAAAATGACTCAGGCAAAGTTCTTCATTAAAGTGGTTCTCCACTAAACGTCCTCCAAAAGCCACCGCACATTCATTGCATGTCGGCATTTTCTTCTGAATCTTCTATATATTGTAAAAAAAAAAGACTCACACAGCTTCTCTTTTTTCTATTTACAGCTGAAGTCAAAATTACTAGCACTCCTTTACATTTTTTTTTCCTTTTTCAAATATTTCCCAAATGATGTTTGAACAGAGCAAGGAATTTTTCACAGTATTTCCGATAATATTTTTTCTTCTGGAGAAAGTCTTATTTGTTTTAATTCGGCTAGAACAAAAGTACTTTTTAATTTTTTTTAAAAACATTTTAAGGTCAATATTATTAGCGCCCTTAAGCAATATTTTTTTTCTGATTGTCTACAGAACAAACAATCGTTTTACAATGTCTTGCCTAATTACCCTAACTTGCCTAATTAACCTAGTTAAGCATTTAAATTGCACTTTAAGCTGAATACTAGTATCTTGAAAAATATCTAGTAAAATATTATGCAATGTCATGATGGCAAAGATAAAAGAAACCAGTTATTAGAAATTAGATATTAAAACTATTATGTTTAGAAATGTGTTGACTAAAATGGAATGAAATGGAGAAATCGAAACGCTGCTTTATGCGCAAATCTTTTATGCGAATATTACAGTTTTGCGCATAAATTTAATTTGCATCTTTGGACGGAAACATAGCTAGTGTGAACAGGCCTTATGATCCTGAAAACAGCATTAGGATCAGTACTACCTGTACTTCCACGAGCGATATTCATCATAATACATAAATAGTTATTCCACTTTGTGCTACATAAAAACAAAACCAGTTTGCTGTACACCAGTCGCTTCAGTCACAGTCTGAAATTCAGTCTGACACTAAGGATAGCAGTTGCAACACAACTAAAACCCATTAGCTGTTTCAAAAACGCATGCGTATACTGCTGTGACCACAATGTGACCCGTTCAGAGTCTCGAATGAAGCTTTAAACAGATCATAAAGTACAGTATATTTGAATTATTCAACAAAAGTTATCTCTCCACGGACACTAGACATGAAAAATGACAAAACTTGTACTTGATAAACATCCCAGAATCTGTCAGACATTTAGTAAATCAAACAGCATCGCAGTAAAAAGTCAAAAAGCAAACAGAATCTAGTTGCTCTAGGCTTCACTGTAAAAGGAGACGGATTGGAGCCACTGGAAGTCTGATGTTTCACAGCGCAGTCAAGGGTCTTTAGAGGACGTTTAGTTTCATTTCCTTCCTCCATCCCATTTCCTCATTTCCCCAGCGGGCGTCACTGCTCGGAAACTATCTGCCCAACAAGTGGGCGTCAGCTTTTGTGTTTCCCCCTCCAACCTAAAGATGAGACGGAGACTATCCGGCATTACAATGACAGTGTGATTTTGCAAACACACACACACACAGCTGGGTGCAAAAGTGAATGTTTGCATACAATGTAGACCACCTTACGAACTCTACTTTCACTTCACATCTGTTGATGTCTAAATACAGTTCTGACACCTTGCCAAACACCTGTTGCCATTTCCTTCCACTCTTCTGAAAAGTGCACAAGTGAAACGGAAGAAGCCCATAACCAGCCACCGTCCGATCGATGCACTGCGTGAGAAAAGCTCTTGCCTTTTGTGGCTTCCTCAAACGTGCACTTCCACGTTTCGCATTTCAAACCTGCCCAGAAGCTTCTGTGTTTTTGAGCCTGTACTGTATGTAGGCCTAGATAGAATACACAGACTGTTTGGTTTTTCTGTGCTGTTTAACTGCCAAATTCTGTTCATAAATACATTTGTGGAGTTTTATATAAGGTTATTTTAGGTTGTTAAATTGAAATAATATTTTAAGGCTATAGTGTTTCTACAACACTGTTAAAATACCTGTTATGTAAGAGAGTCATGAGTGGTTTACATTTTATTAGCTTTCAAATTGCATGAGATGGGTAAAGGTAAAGGAGTAAGGGAGTACAAATACTTTGTTACTGTACTTTTTTTTTACTGCATTTTATCTGGTATCAGTACTTCATTATTTATTTTTCTGGCAACTGTTTACTTTTTACTCATTGCACTTTAACACAAATATCTGTGCTTTCTACTCACTTTGAATCATTGGATGGAAACAAATCACATATATTTATTCACAAATATTCATTTATTCATTCATTTTCCTTCGGCTTAGTCTCTATTTCAGAGGTCGCCACAGCGGATTGAACCACCAACTATTTCAGCATATGTTTTACGCAGTGGATGCCTTCCAGCCGCAACCCAGTATTGAGAAACATCCATAAACACTCATTCACACACACACTCATACACTATGGCCAATTTAATTTAATCAATTCACCTATAGCGCATGTCTTTGGACTGTGGAGGAAACCCACACCAACATGGGGAAAACATGCAAACTCCACACAGAAATGCCAACTAACCCAGCAGGGACTTGAACCAGCGACCTTCTTGCTGTGAGGCGACAGTTATTCACATATATTGGGCCCTATCATACACCCGGCGCAATAAGGCGCAAGACATGTTTGCCCCCACGTGTTGCTATTTTCAGACCAACGCAACCTTAATTTTCCCATTTTCTGCCACGTTATTTAAATAGCAAATCCATTTGCGCCACTTTGTGGACTCATGGGTGTTTCGGTCTAGAAAAGAGGTGTGTTAAGGCGCATTGTTGGCGCGTTGCTATTTTAAGGAACTAAAATAGACTGTGCAATAGACCAGCTGAAAGCAGGTCTACAGTCCAGCACAGAGCGTGTTAGTTGTGCGGCTCGCTTGCACATTGCTTAATACACACAGGACGTACAGCAATACGCAAATATCTTTACAAATGAAAAAGAATTATAGGATTAAAATATTACAAAAATAATTACTTTCTACTTAAATATAAAAACCACTGCCTCCATGCCTTCATCTCGGGGGGCTTTTTAGTTTATTCATGACATCTTGCTTTTGTATAATGTTATTTATTAGTAGTAGTAGTAGTATTATTTATTATATGCATATTTATATTTATAACAAGCTTAGATTTGTCCACCTGTCAGGTTTTGGACCATATGGGGCATAGCACGTGTGTTTGGATATAACTCAGTTTTTTGACCACACTTCGTTATTATTGCTCATTTATTAGTTTGCTGAAAATTAGAACTGAATTTAGAAATAGTTTTGAACCAAATCTTTGCGCTTAACAAACTAAATTAATTATGTAGGCTAATGGATGTCTTCAGTGGAGTGTACAACACAGTTTTCGTTTTAGACTTTGCGCTTTAGACTTTTAGATGACACCGTTTTAGACTTTGTGCCTAGATCGTTAAAATAGAGCCCATAATGTTTTTAAATGTATTAATATGATGTGAGGTCTTGTTACCAGCATAAAAATAAAACAGGTAGTAGTTATGGATACTTTTGACTTAAGTACATGTTTGAGGCCATATTTTTACTTGAGTACAAAAGTGTAGTCAGTACTTCAACTTTTACCAGAGTCATTTTAAACACGAGTATCTATACTTCTACTTGAGTAAAGGATGTGTGTACTTTTGCCATCTCTGATTATGGGATTATTGATGATTTTTTGTAATTTTAAAGAACATAATGTCACAGTTGGTTGTGTAAATAAACAATGTGAATACCATGAATTGGTACTTTTCTGTTATTTTTCGCACGCACGCACGCACGCACGCACGCACGCATATATATATATATATATATATATATATATATATATATATATATATTATAATACAATATATTATACATTACAATACAACAATATAGTAAAACAAATAAATTAATTAATTAATTAAAAGGTATTGTTATAATTACTTACATATTATTAAATCCATTAAATAAATTCTGAATTTTCAGCAGCCATTGCTCACTCTCAAAAAACAACTTCTATTTTTATCTCTAATTGTTATAAATTCTGAAAACATTTGTGTTGTTAATATTTTTATTATTCATATTTTTGTCAGGACTTTTTTTTGGATAAATTAAGAAAATAATTTATTTGCTCTCCTCCTGCAAATCAGTCTGTTCTTGGAGAATTAAAGTACTGTTTATTTTCAGAAGAACTCCCCAAACCACATTCAAAAGACAAAACCAAAATGTATTTGTACTTCTTGGGAAGTTACAGTACACGTTCAAGGAAACCATCCTCAAAATTGCTCATATTTATATAACTATAAAACAGCATAATCCCTCCTTCACACAACAAACACCCCCCTACCATCCCTGAAATCAAACCTTTACTGAAATTAATGCGGAAATTTTAGGGGTGAATTCGGCATTATATTTTAATTACACGGCTTTCATGGGGTGAAGGGAAACCCAAATGGCCGATTGGGCCCCTGGAGTTGCTCTGATGAGGTGGGGACTCCGGCTTTTAGTTTGGTCTCTTCACTGCTATTGTCTGAGCCTTTCCCCTGGGATGCCTGCGTCTGTGTCCCATGTGCTGTAATGAGTCTTTGATAAAATAGCTGCCAAAAACGTGATGAATAATTCATGTAAGGATTCAGATGTTGCCCTTAGAGATGGAAATTTCACCTCCATCATCAAAACACTGGTTTACACAGACTATTTGCTCATTTTTGGTCCCTTATTCTGGTAACTCTCTATGGACAAAACCCATTTGGAAAATGGAGACACATACGTCAGTGCAGATGAAAATCATAAACTCAAAGAGAAACTGATATAACAATATGAGTAAACCAAATGGAAGTAAAGGAGGACCTCTGATATTATCGGCTGCAAGGAAATTTCAAAGTCAAAACGAACCTTTATCAAAGATGTAAATAAAATTAAAAAAAATTACAAGTGTACATGAAAATGATTGAATTTATTAGTAAAATGTTAATATTTGTTTTATTCTATAAATGTCTGATTATATTTCACCCAAATTTCAAAAAAACTAAATTGTCATTTAGAGCATTCTTTCCCCAAAAATAAAATGATAATTGGTCAGAGTAACAAATATTTTCAATTATTGTATATGAAAATCAGGGTTATTCAATCAAATATTGATTTCTTAATTCTTAAAACATTGGTATTGTGCTGTTTAAACATAAATTTGTTATAAAACATTCAGCTTTTTTTGTTATTGTGCGCAAGATATGCTCTTAATTAAAAAAAAACAGTTGTAAGAAATGTCATCAGTAATTTACAGAATAAAACAAAAATTGCATTTTATTTTGAACTATAAATCGGAAATCCAAAGAAACTGAGAATGTAGCCTCTTAATTTTTATCATATACAAATGTTATAAACAAACATAATACTGTGACTTCCTTCCTGAAAACTAAAAGCTAATTCTATTAACTTTCTCCCGATGCTTCTCACATTGACAAATCGAATGCAAAGCGCCTGTGTGCCTGACTAGACACTAGTTAGTGTGCATCCGTTTACAATAAATAAAGGTTTGTTAGATGTGAGTGAATACTGTATCTGTCAGTTGTACGTTTATGGCAGCTTTCGCTTGATGTGAGAGAGACGTGTAATCAAGTCCAGACTTTGAGCAGATGGTGTTTGACAGCACAGAACCAGAGAGATATATCAGAGGCCGCTGTTTCCAATAAAGCAGCCTCCCGCAGACACTGAAACTAATCCTGCTCTCACCTGACAATGAACAGCGAACGAGACTAGGCTAAAACAGATTTCTTCTGACCCTGATCCTGACCGAAACCCGAGCTGTAGATTCACAGTTTGGGCCAAATTGGGGATCAAAAACCACTTTGTCCCAGAATGTTTTTCTAATGTTATGAAAACGTTATTTCAGAATGTTCTCTAGTTTTTATTTTGGTTATAAAACTTTAAACATTAAAGGGAACGTACCATTCCTATCACTTTGGAAACATTCTGAAATATATAAATAATTATATTACGTAAATAATTATATACGAACAATCACTCTTAAAATTAAAGGTTGTTTACTGGCAAAAAATAATTTCATGAAGATTTTTTAAATAAATGTAACCTTTTCATTCAACAAAAGATTCTTCACACTTTTAAAAAAGGTCCTTTGAAGAATATTTCTCTAAAATATTCTTTGAGGAACCAAAAAGGGTTCTTCTATGGCATCACTTTGAAAAAACCCTTCTAGTTCTTCGTCACTCCTTTATTTTTAAGAGTGTTTGTTAAATGAATGTATAGATAATGCTAACTTTGCTAACATTTTGAAAACATTAGCTGAAGACCAGATAACTTTGGACAAATGTTCCATCATCAGGATGAATATTTGTAGGCCTACATAATGCAGAGAGAACCTTACCACAATGTTAGCCAAAGTTTTTTAGCCAACTTCCCAATAGCTATATTAGTTGGAACTGTTTACAATAATTTCTTTCTTAGATAGCTATATAAAAACAAGCATTTTTATAATATAAGGTGCACATTCTTTGTTCATAGTAATGTAGCTATTGCTCATCTCAAACAATAGTGATTTTAGATTTCATATTTCTGTTTATAAAGTATTAGTAAAGTCGTTATTATTAAAGTTAGCATAATAGTTCTCAGTAACTCAATTGTGTTGCAAGCTAGCCATACGATTCCAACATAGTAGCTAGCATGTGAAGCCTACTAATATTCATGTTTTATCAAATTTGAAACGTGTTTGTAAAAGTTCTGCACATTTTTAACGTGTAAAACCATTAAATGTTAGCCAAAAGCCTCATTAAAGATTAGCATCTCTCTTCACTGCTCACATTTAACGATACCGATAGGGAGCGGTATTCTGCACGCAAATAACGGTACAGTATTTCTGGCTAAATCTCAACTTTCTTTTACAAAATAGTGCACGTATTTATCATCAAATCCGCCTTATTCATAAACATAACACCAAATGTTTCTGAAGATGCCTTTGACACACTAATTATCGAGTTTAACGTGCATTCACACCACAAACGCACAACTTCTAGCATTTTACCTGTGACATCTGAGGTCTCAGGTTGATCTCCCTCAGGTTGATGGACTGAGGTCTCAGGTTGTTGAGAAGCTGGCACAGGAGGACTCCATCCCGCAGGGTCTGGGCCAGGTCGAACACCTGAGCGGACTCCCATGTCACCCGATGGTTCGGCGGCAGCACCTTACAGTTGATCAGCCATAGCGCGCACTGTCTCCAATGCTCCATCCTGTCCATTGATGCACGCTAGTAGATTCAACAGCAATCCAAAACCAAATCGCAAGTGACGTCTCCTCCTCGTCCGATGCGCATAGCAGAATCACGGGCGAAATAAGCGACTGAATGGTGTTTTCTGGGGAGAGTGGGTGATCCGTGTGCCGCCGCTCTCCTCTTTCGCTCTTTCACCTCTTATTTTCGCTCTCTCCTCCCTCCCCGAGCCCTCCCTTCTCTTTCTCTCTCTCTCTCTCTCTCTCTTCCGCTTCAGATGTTCCGTATTATTACGCTGCTGAGTTGACACCCGGAGGACGTAATTGGCCGTGACGTCAGGGATGTCCACAATTTGTCCCACACATCAGCTACTTGTCTTATTTTGACTGCTATGCCATCATAAATTGTGAAAATAACCCATCGAAAAAGGCTTAAGACCAAGTGGCTGTCGCTTCGGTGTGACTTCAGATAATCGGTTTTGATCAATGCAAACACTTATTCCAACATCCAGATGTGCAAGAAAACATACAATCTGAGTTAAGCGAAGACATCTTTCGACACTGTTTTTAAATAGTGAAAACATTTTACAAGTAACTGTTATTCTAAATCTTGGACCTTAATCCTGAAACAAAAATGATCAATAAAAAGGTGTGAAGCACCAAAAGTGGCCCATATTAAAATTAATTTAAATACTATTTTGGCTAATGCTGTTTCCCATGAATATTCAAATGTATTTTTTTAAGAGAGGTTAGAAAAGGAAGGGAAGGGCATCCGGCGGTTCATTCCGCTGTGGCGACCCCTGATAATAAGGGGACTAAGCCGAAAAGTATTATTATTATTATTATTACTATTATTACCCTCTGATGACATGTACAAAAGGAGAACGTCAATCAAAGGTTATAAAAGTGATTATAAAAAATTAAATGAATGACCATTAGTGGCTGGCTATAATCACACACTGTTGTCACACAACTGTGTTTAAAACACTTATAAAAGTGATTTTTGCATAATAGGTCCCCTTTTGAAGCTTTGACAGTAGATTATGGAGTAAGGTTTGTTTTTTTACTCCCAAATAAATGGCAGCAGACTCAGAACTAATTTCAGCTGAAACTATAGATCCCTTATTTGTGCTCCTTGAGTCTTTACATATAGCACTGAGAGAGAGAGAGTGTGTGTGTGCTGGCTGAAGAGAACATTCTCCAGATAAGCAGCAGTGAAATAGGATGATGCATTGTCATAGATATCCTGTTTCTCTGTGTCTGCTCCTGTCATGATGAACTCGAGAAGGTTTATATCAACACTGCCAGCTCAGACTGTCTGCCTTTTCACTTCAGCATCTGAAAATTCCCTTGAAATATCAATGCAAGAAGTTTTAGCACTCTAGTAAATGGTTTATACAGATCATTTTAAACCGAACAGTCAAATTTAACAAATGAAACTCATATATTACTTACAGTTCATTGTGCTTAATTGAAAACAAGCTATGTGAACTCTCAATGTGATTATATTAAGCAGAACTCTACGGTGGCTGAGATTAAAAACAAAATGCATGCAACATTGCAAAAGAATAAATTTAAAAATGCTTTTCTTACTTAAATTTTGTCTGTTTCTAGTCCAAATACCTAAAAATTCTTAAATCAAGAAGCATTTTCTAGACAAGCAAAAAATACAGTTTTTCCTTAAAACATTGGTCTCAAACTCAATTTATGGGCCACAGCTCTGCATAGTTTAGCTCCAACCACCTCCAACTCACACCTGCTTAGTCTCTAGTAGTCTTGAACACCTTGATTAGTTGGATCAGCTGTGTTTGATTATTGTTGGAGCAAAACTGTGCAGAGCTGCAGCCCCCCAGGAATGGAGTTTGAGACCTATGCCTTAAAACAAGCAAAATAATCTGCCAATGGGGAAATCTTCATCAATTTGACAACACAAGCGTGCAAATTCTCACAACACATGCAAATCCAGAAACGCAATAGGTGAACCCTGCTTCCTGAGTCAGCAGAGTTGTGTGTTTTGTGTTCATTTAATGTCCTGGTCGTACAATTCTTTGTCATTTGTATATTTTGACTTCCATTTGATTAGTGATTCAAATATTATTAGGGCTAAAAATGTACAAAGAAGCAGTCGGTTTTGTACATTTTTGGGGTTCCCTGACACATTTTTGTGGTCTCCGCAATCACAGAGAGTAGGAACAGATCTTTTAATCCCAGTTTCTTTGCAAATCCTGTTCTGTGGACGTGTTTATACGCATTGCATGTTAAAACATGTTAATACACTCCTGTCAATCAATTCAGTGGGCGGGGAAAACCACACTCCTTCGTCACATTGCAGTGGGCCTCTAAATCACTGGGATTTGGATCCTATTTTAATGTCAGGAAATTTTGAAAAAGAGACTTGTTGTGTTTATATCACTCCAATATGACAGTGGACACACTATACATACACACAGTTCTGTCCAAACAGCTTTCAAAAGTTGATTTTCATCGTAGGTGCCCTTTAAATGATTAAAGGCAATCCAGTTGCCTTTACTTCTTGGAATTTACCTGCTCTATAAACACATTCAAAACATTACCTTCAATATGCAACCCAGGCTCATTCTGAAAACGTAGCCTTATATACATTTCTGGAGAGCGCCAAATACGTCCCAGGAGCTACGTTTATTGCAGTTTTTGTTTTCGCGAATCCACCAGAGGCTGTGGTGTATGCTTTTTGCCATTTGCGTCTGCTCTTCCTGCGTAAATCCACCAGAGGCCCAACTGACTGACCAACCGACCGATCCCCCCACCCACCTCCTTCCCTATACCCAACCGATAGTGTTTTAAAAAGCACAGATTGACCTGATCACCCCCTTCCCTAAACCCAATGGACAGTGTTTTGAAAAGCAATCCAGAAAAAGAAAAGCCGTCGCCTGATTTTTACCACGTTTTCAGATTTTACCACATTCTCACCCTGTTATTTACTTGTTTATTTTATTTTTTGCCTTTTGTTTTTGTCTTACCTGCTTTCTGGAACCGTTCTTCGCCAGACTCGAACCCTGTCATCACGGTCAACTCCTCTCTTCATCTCAAATCCTCTGACGCATACGCTGCAAGTCACTGGGCAAACTGGTAACAGTGGGAAAGCCGTCCATATGGAGGTAAGCGGTCAGCTGCTAGCGCAAAAAGGAACGACGTCATACCGCCCCGTAGCATTCTTTTTAAAGACGAAATGCAGCCATACGTACTTCTGGCTACATAATTCGCGATCTCCAGAAATGTATATAGGGCTACGTTTTTTAGAATGAGCCTATGTTGTCTATTTGAATTGGTTTTCTTCCTCGGTATGTGCACTGAGACTCTCCTTTCACATCAAGCTAAGATGTTTACATGTTTTAGTAGGCCGAGACAGTGGACCAGGGGGTCTTGAGCGTGCCGCGACAGTAAATTAAACCATCTGTCTGTCATAACCAAGGTGTGCTAGTAGCCTAATGAGCTCTGTGTGGAATTCTTGATTCATTTTCCTTCTGTGAGCTCATCTGGTGTGAGGCAGGACGCAGATTTCCTCAACCCACACCACTTCACTCATCACCCAGGTTGTGTTTCTATCCCATTTAACACTGGCATGGAAGGGCTGGACGTCGTTATCAATCACATATCAATCCCTAGAGAGACTATGAGAATAATCAGCCTGACTGTGAGGTGGGAGGGGCTTATCTGTACTGCAGCGCACTGAGATTGGCTGGTGTGCAGAGAAAGAGGAAGCTTGACAATGTGGGCCAGAGCAGGAAGGAAGTGGAGAATGCAGGATGTTTGGAGCCAATGTCTATCTCAGTTTCCCTCCACAATTTTTTAGAGACTTGGCAAGTGGCAAAAAAGCCCCCTCTGAGCTGACAGATGATCAAAGCGCCACACACTTGCCAAATGCTCGAAGAGACACGGGTCCTGCCACATTGCTGCCATTGTAATAACTGGCATCCTTGTCATGACCTGCATTGTGTTGGTAATTTATAGCCTGATGCGGTGTGCTAATGACAGCGCATCTGCTGACAATACATGATGGCTTTGTTTAGGCCCTGTCAGCACGTGCATTGCGATTATATTTCACATCCAAAGATCAAGGTTGGGTTTGAAATTTAATACGAGCTAAGATTACATAGTCATTTGTTATTATAAACAACGACTGTTAAAAGGTTATTCAGGGGAAAATGTGCATTATTTATGTTAGGATTCGATGCATGACCTTATTTCTTCTGCTGAACACAAAAGATGATGTTTTGAGAAATAGTGATGAACAATTTTAGGTAACACTTCACTTTAAGTTTCCATTCTAACTAGCTACACTGCAAAAAAATAATCTGTAAAATTTATGGTAAAAACGCTGGCAGCTGTAGTTGCCAGAATTTTACATTTAAAAAGTAGAGACTGTAAAATAAATGTCAAAATGTTACGGTAAACTACTGTATTTCATTAATTTATAGTGTTAATACACCAATGTCTCAAAGTAGCATCTACACATCGTAACCTTTTACCGATTTTATAATTTTTAAAAAAATATTTTATTTAAAGTTTTTCACATTTTAACGAACAAACCCCAAATCCACCCTATGCCAGCAAATAATAATAAATAAATATACAGTTGATGTACAATATACAAATGATGTTTTACAGAGCAAGGAAATTTTCACAGTATGTCTGATAATATTTTTTCTTCTGGAGAAATTCTTATTTGTTTTTATTTCGGCTAGAATAAAAGCAGTTTTTAATTTTTTAAAAACCATTTTAAGGTCAAAATTATTAGCCCCTTTAAGCTATATATTTTTTCGATAGTCTACAGAACAAACCATCATTATACAATAACTTTCTTAATTACCCTAACCTGCCTAGTTAACCTAATTAACCTAGTTAAGCCTTTAAAGTGTCTTGAAAAATATCTAGTAAAATATTATTTACTGTCATCATGGCAAAGATAAAATAAATCAGTTATTAGAAATGAGTTATTAAAACTTATGTTTAGAAATGTGTTGAAAAAATATTCTCTCCGTTAAACAGAAATTGGGGAAAAAAATAAACAGGGGGGCTAATAATTCAGGGGGTTTAATAATTCTGACTTCAAATGTATGTAAAATATAAATGCATATATGCACATGTACATCCACAACTGTACAGATACTTAATCATATTCCTCCATGAATAATCTATCCCTGCACATATCCACAAGTCCACTCAAATAAAAAAATAAATAATAAAGAAATAAAAATAAAACAAAAAATGGAAAATAGTTTTTGGATATATGAACACCTATACAGCGGTTAATTCCGCTGTGGCGACCCCAGATTAATAAAGGGACTAAGCCGAAAATAAAATAAATGAATGAATGAATACCTATACATACCCAATTATGAAAATTTGTATTTTGTACACATTGCTATGCTTCATGAAATCTTCCACACCACTTTCCAGTCTCCAGACATTCAAAAAAGGGCTTTCAAATTTTTTTAAATGTCTTTGGTTTGCCTGCAATCTCATATCTAATCTTTTCCATGTGTAATACATAACAAAACTCTGTACGCCATGTCTTAAATTTAAGTGTACACTCTTTGTTCCACATCAACAATATTACCTTTTTTGCTATAGTCATTCCATATTAAACTGTCTGGATTTGATCCAAACTACAGTTTCATACTGATTTTTACTGTAGCATTTTTACAGTTTTTTTACCGTTGAAATCATGTCAGGGATGTGGATATCAAAACAAAAATTAGAGGAAACATTGAGTGGAAAAAAGTATGGTCACTAACAAATACATTTTTTCGTAAAAGGTTATAAAGAAAGGTATCTTTTAAACTTTTACACATAATTTACACTGTAAAAGAAATATTTGAACGGTATGAAGTGGATAAAGCACATTGTAACTTTTTTTTGTTAACCAGTTTACAGACTTTTACTGTAGCATTTCTACCGTTGAAATCACAGCTATATTACCTTACTGTATGTGTAGTGGCTTATTACTGTACCTGCCCATTATTAAGATACCGGCTGTTTGTTTGTACTTAAACAGCATGATTTTACATCCATAATCCTGTAAAAGAATTATTGGATTTACAAAAAAAAATTTAATGTAAGTGGTTACAAACTATTTATATGGGGTGAATTTAAACAAATAAATAGAATTGAACATTACTAAATTTAGTTTGTTTGTTTAAATTCAGCCCATATAAATTGTTTGCAACCAGTTCCCTTAAAAAAAGTAGATTCAATGAATAATTTTTTTTTTAGTGTACCCAATACCAAACCCAATTTCTACCTATTAATAAGCAGCAAATTACAAGTTTGTTGAGGCAGAAGTCATATGATGATTTATTAATAGCAAGAATTGTACCCTAAAATAAAGCGTGACCAATTTGATTTTCCAATTATTCCATTATTGTTCCACGCATACAATGAAAGTCAAAGGGAAGCGAAAATGGTTACTAATATTCTTCAGAATGTCTCCTTTTGTGTTAAACATAAACTACTAAATCACTCAAAGTTTTTAACTGACACAAGGCTGAGTTAATGAAGTCAGAATGTACATTTCTTGTTGTACTCTCCCTTTAAACGAAACATTGATTATCACAAACGTATATTTTTCCTTGAATAAAAAAGCAAAAAAGACACTTCCAATTAAAGAGAAAGGGGTCAATTCAACTTTATAATACTCAGTTTCGATAGTTTAGACTGTAAACATAACAAATACACTGTAAAAAGCAATTAGTTGTCTTGACTTGCCTAAGATTTACATTAAAATTAAGTAAATGAACAATGTGCATAATTATAAAAAATTAAGTTACACCAACTTAACAGTTCCAAGCTACAACGGGTTTACTTACTTTTTAAAGAAAGTAACTAATAGCTTTTTACAGTTTCTGAGCGTTTTTAGCATGAAAGAAATATTGTATAAACACTTTTATCGTATTTATATGTAATTACATTTGTATTGTATTTACATGTAATTACATTTATATGTAATTATTGTAGAAACACATGACAAAAATTATTGTATAAACACTATATAAAAAACAAGTCACTCTCCAAAACTGTGAATTTCTTAATTTTTCTGACCACTAAAGATTCGTTCAGTTCCGGGTGCTCTGGTTTTCCCCACAAGTCCAAAGACATGCGCTATAGGCGAATTGGGTAGTCTAAACTGTCCGTAGTGTATGTGTGTGAATGGGAGTGTATGGGTGTTTCCCAGTAATGGGTTGCAGCTGGAAGGGCATCCGCTGCGTAAAACATATGCTGGATAAGTTGGTGGTTCATTCCGTTGTGGCGACCCGAAAAGAAAATTAATGAATGAATGAGTAGTATAGGGGCGACACGGTGGCTAAGTGGTTAGCACTGTCGCCTCACAGCAAATAGGTCGCTGGTTCGAGTCCCGGCTGGGCCAGTTGGCATTTCTGTATGGAGTTGGCATGTTCTCCCGATGTTCGCGTGGGTTTTCTTCGGGTGCTCCAGTTTCCCCCACAGTCCAAAGACTCCCACAGTCACCATGCATATAGGTGAATTAAATAAACTAAATTGTCCGTAGTGTATGTGTGTGAATGAGTGTGTATGGATGTTTCCCAGTACTGGGTTGCAGCTGCAGGGCATCCGCTGCGTAAAACATATGCTGGATAAGTTGGCGGTTCATTCCACTGTGGCGACCCCTGATGAATAAAGGGACTAAGCCGAAGAAAAATGAATGAATGAATAAATAGTATTGAATAACTCACTATTTTTCAAAAAATATACAGTGGAAGATAAGGTTCACAAAACTCCCAATTCACAAAAAAAAATTTTCCATGATAATGCTTAAAAATTATGTATAAATAATGATTAAACAGGGCGTCATGGTGGCGCAGTGCAAAGTCATGTACAGTCCAAAGACATGCGCTATATGTGAATTGAATAAGCTAAATTGGCTGTAGTGTATGTGTGTGAACCCAGTGTTGGGTTGCGGCTTGAAGGGCATCCACTGCGTAAAACATATGCTAGATAAGGTGGTGGTTTATTCCGCTGTGGTGACCCCAGATTAATAGAGGGACTAAGCCGAAAAGAAAATGAATCCCACCTGCAGCTTCTCCACGATGGACGTCCAGCGTTCTCCAGCCTCCGGCGCCTAGACTGCAGCTCTGCACAAGACGTTTGGCCATAGGAGAAATGGTCATGCCCAACTGAGCCTGGTTTCTCTAGTGGTTTTATTTCCTTCACTTTCGCCAATTGGTGAAGTTTGTTCCTCGCCGCTGTCACCACTGGCTTGCATGGTTCGGGACCTGTGGAGCTGCGCATGGATGGATTTGCTCTTCAGTGTTTGGACTTTCAGCAGTGAAAATTAAACCACACTGAACTGAACTAAACTGAACTTAAACTCTGAAAACTGGACTGACACTGTTTCCATTTACTCTACTCTTCTATGTGAAGCTGCTTTGACACAATCTACATTGTAAAAGAGCTTTAGAAATAAAGATGAATTGAATTGAATGAATGAATGATTAAACAACTCTATAGTGTAAATAATACACAGGTTTCAACAATTAAGAATTAATGGGAGTACTTTGTATTTATTTTAAATCCCACAAAAAAAATATTTGAATTTCATTAATGATTCATCACAGTCTTGATTTAGGCTCATTAAAATTTAAATAAATAATTGTGATCCTTCTTAAATAATATGATGCCACATATGTGGTCAAATAATCGTATAATTTGCATTAAATATCTATAGCCTTCTTCAAGTCAAATCATTTCAGTACAGTAAATATTTCAATTACACAAGCAATTTAACAGCAATTTGAAAGAAAAACAAATGGTCCTTTACTAATATCTGGACGAAATGATTTAAATGATGAAGCTCTGTGAAAACATTGATTCGTGTGCATCGAGACAACTGCAGAAATCAATATCCTGAAGACCCTGGAGGAACTGAGGCAGACATCTGATAGGGCTTGATGAGTGTATATAGGGGATGTCAGCTGGGCAAGAGCACCGGATGATCAACAAAGAGGAACACACCATAGAGACAGCTAAAGTCACAAGGGTCGCAGGTCTCTAATCGTGCGCCACAAGCCAAGGAAGTAAATAAAACAGCTGCACTGAATACAAATACAGTAGTGGTTCAATGTTTGGGGTCGGTGTGCGTTTTAAAATGTATCTTGTGCTCAATGAGGCACAATAAATTAAGTATTATCACAATTTTAGAAAGTGAAAAATGCGTTTTGCTTTAATACATGTTAAGATTTATTCATGTGATTAAAGCTGAAATTTTAGCAGTCATTATTACAGTTTTTAGTGTCACATGATCCTTTAGAAATCATTCTGATAAGCTGATTTTCTGGTCAAGATGTATTGTATTATTAGGTATTATTATTATTATTAATGTGACATTTTTAATTATCAATACAAAGTATATATATATATATATATATAGCTATATATATATATATATATTGATATATATATAAAT
>CAIGQV010000641.1:7873616-7909350 GCA_903798115.1 Danio jaintianensis | reverse complement strand
ATTACTATGGATGTCAATGGTCATTGTCAATCAAAATACCTTCATTTATAATAATAATCATTTATTACAATAATATATATATATGCTATGGAAGTCAATGGTTACAGGTTTCCAACATTCTTTAAAATATCTTCTTTACTGTTTACCGAATAAAGAAAAGCTCTTAAAAGGTTTGGAGCAACTTGAGCGAGAGTAAAAGTGAGTACAAATTCATTTTGGGGTGAACTATCCCTTTAAGAACGCATGTATTTTAAAAAAGATTATCATACATTTTCATACATACACATCATACATAACATGAAATAAGGGTTCGTAATCTAAATGTAATTCAAAAGTAGGCCGGTTACATTACCATAAATGTGTAATTTAAGACATTATATTACTCATTACAAATTTTGTCAAGTAATTTGTAATCAGTAGTTTATAGTAAAAAAGTAATCTAAATGTAATCCAAAAGTAGGCAGGTTACACTACCCTAAATGAGTAATCCAAGACATTATATTACTGATTACAAGTTTGTCTTGTAATTTGTAATCAGTAACTGACAGTACAGAAGTAATCTAAATGTAATCCAAAAGTAGGCAAGTTACATTACCATAAATGTGTAATCTAAGAGATTGATTACAATTCATAAATACTCTACCCAGTTCTGCTTTTGGTATATGTGTATTTATTCAATTTAAATGAAGGACAAATGAGACGCATAAAAACGGCATTATTCTTTACCACAAAGCTTTCCTCTGAAGTCGGTGCCAGCTGCAGCTTCAACTGGGCAGTATATTGTTTAGTGATGTGAAATGAAATAACTCATCTCAGCAGGAGGCTATAAAGAGATAGCATCAAATTAAAGGAACAGAAACATTTTTTTTTTGCAAGAGGAAGGTTTCAACAGTCGTTGAATCGTTGCCAAGGGGAAAAACAGTAGTGTAATGATTTACAGAAGAAACAAAGCAAAACAGAACTATGCTATGAATATTCAGTCTGGTTTGTTTTATAGTCTAATTTGACCAGCGAATTAAATCTAGATACTAATCAGGAACTATGATTGTGTCTTTTAGTAAGAAAGAAACTTAGAGAGGAGAGGGATTCCTCAGAGTGTGCGGCGCGTGCCTATATATCAGCAATAATGGTCAGACACACCTAAAGCTGCAGACATTACATCAGAACGAACGGCTCTCGCAAAACCACAGACACAGAAAAAAAAACTCATGTTGGAGTCATTCAGGAGCCGAAAACATTCACTGGTGATTCAGCAAATGATTTTAAAATTAACAAAAAAACCATCAACATGAGAAAGCTGAGTCGAAAAATGAATCCCTGCCATCATTTCAGACCTGTTTTTTGATTTTCTTCTTCTTGAACACAAAAGATGTCAGACAAAATGCTAACACAGCTGTTTTGCATACACTCAAAAAATTATGTTTGATCTTCCTTCAAACTACTTATTTAAAATGAGCTGCAACAACTTAATTCTGGAGGGTTTTTTGGGACAACTTAATTGTTTTATGTTTAACCCACTTAAATTTGTAAAAACTAATAAGTTAACTTAATTCCTTCAAGTTGCACCAACACAAATTTGATTGTGTGGAACCCCAAATTTTTACAGTGTACACTCAATTTATTTATTTATTTTTTGCTGCTTGTTCAGATTACTTATTTAAAAAAAGATTTTTTTTTTGAGACAACTTAATTGTTTTATGCTCAATTCACTTAATCGCTAAAAGTTAAAAGCTAAAACTAGGCCAACATGAATTAACTGTGTGGAATCCTGCATTTTTTACAGTGTACAATGAATAGCCTGTATTTGCTTACACTATACTGATTCATGACCTGTCACAGCCAGGCCAGGTTCTCCCCACTCACAGTCACGTGATTCACCCCGTTCTCCGTCACCGCAATCAGCAAGATCCCCGTCACCCGAATGCTGATCCACCTACAAATACCTGCATGTTCCCTCACTCAGTGTCTGGTCTCGTTGTATCGAGAAGAACGAAACAAATGGTCAGTCAATTCCAGTTTAGTTAAAGGGCACCTAGTTTACCCCTTTTTCAAGATTTAAGATAACTCTTTTGTGTCTCCAGAATGTGTCTGTAAAGTTTCAGCTCAAAATAGCCATCAGATTATTTATTATACCTTTGTGTATATTGAGCATTTGAGCTGTTTTGACTTTGTAGCTGTTTTGGTGCCTGTGCCTTTAATGCAAATGAGCTACTTTTCCCCCGCCCACCGTTCCCATGTGCGTGTCAGAGCCAAAGAGATTGCTCACTATTGCTATGATGGGTGTAGCTTCTTCTGCTGTGTCTCACGCATAAGCAGCACAGTATCAGACAAGAATGAAGCAGATCTCCCTTACTACAGTAAGAACTTTACCAACGGTTATTTGATGTATTTGTTGTGGAGTTAATTCAAGCCTTTCTACAACAACGAGTCACACACAATGTCGTTATAAAGTTCGCTCGCTCGCTCGCTCACCCTCACGCATGCACACACACACAAGCGTTTAGCTTTGCATTGTTTCTTGAGGAGCTGCCCTTTAAACTGCGGGCACACTGCACTTTCCCCCCCCATAGACTTCCATTCATACGCACGTGAATGCGTCAGACCGGAAACACAAGCTCATGCGACAAGTTTCGCAGTTCGCTGCGTTGGAAAGTTCAAGCTTGGTGAACTCTGACCTGCGAAATCGCATGACATGATTGCGTGAGACCAATCAAAGATCAAAACATGACCTCTCTGCACAGAAATTTAAAACCTGGACCAATCGCTGGCTTTTTTTTTAATGTGTAATCATCTTGTTTAATCCCGCTCCTTTTCGCAGTGCCGTACAACAGAATTTCGCACGTACAAACTCTACTGTGACCGCAGCATTATACTTAGCTTGTCTGCTCCTTGTGTACCCATAGTAGGCCTATCTCAGTGTCTCTTCCTAGTGTGACTCCCTCCTGGTTGTGTGTCTCCTGATCCTGTTTGTCCTCATTTTCATCATCAGTCACCAGTTCATTCCATCATGGCTCCACTGCTCACATGCTGCAAGATGAAGACTTTACCTGTTGACATAAAAGCCTATTGAGATGCATCTGGAATCATTCAGTTTCACTGGTATTGCTAACAACATATTTTTATACTGTAGATAAACTGGGTTAATGATTTCAACTAAAATACCAAAAAATAAATAAAGTCTGAAGTGTGTTTCATATCACAGTCATGTTGTGAATATTAACTCACATCTTCTGGGAAATATGGATGAAATATACAGTTGAATTAAAATCACCAATTCTCAAAACAACTTAAAAACACTATAGTGCGGAGCCCCCAAGGGGATAATAACGAAGGGGTTGACATGGTGGTTCAGTGATTAGCATTTTCGCCTCACAGTGAGAAGGTCGCTGGTTTGAGTCCTGACTGGTTCAGTTGGCATTTCTGTGTAGAGTTTGCATGTTCTCCCCGTGTTTGTGTGGGTTTCCTCCGAGGGCTCCGGTTTCCCCCACAGCCCAAAGACATGTGCTACAGGTGAATTGAATAAACTAAATTGGCCGTAGTGTATGTGTGTGAATGGATGTTTCCCAGGACTGGGTTGCAGCTGGAAGGGCATCCGCTGTGTAAAACATATGCTGGATAAGTTGGTGGTTCATTCTGCTGTGGCGACCCCTGATGAATAAAGGGACTAAGCTAAAGGAAAATGAATGAATGAATAATGAAGACTTTCTCGTGGGCGTGTCTTCATTATTTTTTTTTCTCAATGTTGCCTTGGGGGTCCCGTACTATAGTTTGGGAAAAACATCTAAAAAAGTAAAAGATTGGCTTTTGTGAGTATGTGAGTGACATGCTGCAGGCGAATCCTCCATTCAAATGCACAGGCCTGAGACAGTTCTGCTGTTGGCATCTCCACTTCACTGACCACATAATGCTAATGAACACGTCAGACATGATTCACACTGCATCATCAAGTCAAATTCAAAGCAGTAAAGTTTTCAAATGAGGATCCAAATGAGGATCTCCAGTAAACCACTGTGTAAAGAAAAACAATTCACCTAGTACTACATGTGATATTTTGATGTCCTGTTTCGTGCAGCAGGGCCAACGTTTCAGTCTGGATTTTCAATCTGTGTCAGGGCTGTTAATTTTACCTCAGGCTGGGGTGCGATGTTGTTGTTCTGACTATATTCCAAGCGCCCACTTCATTTGACTCCTGTCCAGCTTGCTCCTCCAAATCCACCATGCCTGTCTGCATGTTGCCATATAACACACACAAAACACGATTACTGTGACCAGGAGGACATTTACTCTATTTAAAGTCTCATTTGGGATACATACTGTATACAACATGTTATATCCATTTGTACTGTGTTAAAGGGATAATTCGACTTGTTTCATTTGTTTGTTTTGTTCCCTCAAAAAATTACTTTTGTGCTTGTTCAAGCAACTTACTTAAAATGAGTTGAAACAACACGATTCTTAAGTTTTTTTTGAGACAACTTAATTGTTTTATATTCAATCCACTTAAATTTGTAAAAACAATTAAGTTAACTTAATTTATTTGTGTTGGGACAGCATTAAGGGATCATGTGGAACCCTGCAATTTTTACAGTGTTGAACACAAAAGAAGATATATTGCATATAACGTTCAAAATCAGTAACTATTGACTTCCATATTGTTTTCTCAGCATAGATGTCAACGGTTACAGGTTTCCAAAATTCTTCATATTTTTCCCCTCATGCCACATCCCTCATTAATATACATGGGAGATTCTATAATTGCAGGTACATTTGGTATGCCATCATTTAATACAAATCCTTTTTTTTGTAAGGTTTAGTTTATGCTATACTGGTAGGAAAATGTGTTGAGGTATTTGGTAAAATCATCCTACTTGTCGGGTCACATTCTGTTGACTGATGTGACGTAGGCCTATGGAGGCTACTTAAAGGGCCATAAAACCCCCCTGTCTCAGCAGGGTGTTTTCACACCTCTAGTTTGAAAAAAGTCAGGAAAATGGGTGATTCCTGCTTTGTTTAGGTGGGAGTGTCGAGTGGCAAAAGAGGGAAGGGTTTGCATGAAAAGGGGAGTTTCATTACATGCACTACAGCTGATTTTCACAGCGGCAACACAAGCACAGAGCAGATGGACAGTGATTCGGAGAGCAGCATTTACAGCGGATCTGAGAGCTGTGTGGAAGTGGAGGATTTTAGTCCATAATACTGTAGTGATATTCCTGTAAACTAAATCATTTTGACCAATGTCTTTAAAAACTGAAAGAGTACTGCTGATGATACTAACTTTGCCATCTGAATAAACATAAACAAAGAACACTGATCACACACTTACCAAATCCGTAGAGACAGGACAATCAACACCAACTGGAACCACGTCTTTTTTAAAAGAAGACGAGTGGCAAATCCAGATTTCACCATTTCCAGATTCGAAAAACTCTCAGGTAAAAAATTTTTCCTTACAAACATACTTTTATCGCGTGTTAGCAGACCACTTTAATCCAACTGCTTGTGTCCACACACGAGCTGTGCTCTCATCGCTGCGAAACGGAAACAAAACCTTCGTTGTGGCACATTTATTAACGCAACACTGACGACCCATGTCTCCGAACAATTCTTCTACTACTTGTTTGAATTATGGTTGGCAACGCAACGTGTCGTCTCTCTAAACGCTGTAACAGGTAAAAGGAGTCTTCGAAGCTATATCATGCATATTAATGAAGTCTCGTTCACAATAGAGCGCGCTGATTGGTTCGAACCAAGTCTTTCTCATGAATTAATGAACAGATGTGCTGAAAACTCAATGATGTCACTTTGTACCGGACGGTGCAGACAGCCAATCTCCACGCTGGAATTTACACAATGCTCGCATGGCCGTAATGTTGCTTCAAACATTCTTTTTAAACCGGAAGAACGAATTTGCTCGAAATAACGCAAAAACAGCCAAATTTTGTGAAATATATGTGTCCCAATAGTGTTTTTAGCAACGTGGGACATGTATATGACTGTCAACATCTCAAAAAATGTGTTTTGTGACCCTTTAAAGACTAATACTAAACATTTCCCATGTGATTCATAATTTTGAAAGTGAACCATGGAACCTTTACTACATAAAGAACAACATGGTCAATGGTATTTTTATACTGTCTATGATAACCACAAATACACAACATTTTTAAAACTGGTTGTTAATAAAAATAAGAAATAATAATAAAAAATAATAAGAAAATAAAATAATTTAAAGAAATAATACTCTTAACAAAAAATAAAACCATAGTAAAATTTCATATAGGAAATTACCTACAGACCTAGAATTACACAGAAAACTGCAACATATAATTCGTTAAAATAGATGTAAAACAACATTCATTACCATTTGATTTTTAAAAAAGCAGCTAAACAGATTTGCAATTTGTGATGTTCCATTCACACATTTCATCATTGAGGATTTCTTAGAAATAGTGTAAAACTCTTGTCTCGTTTCGTGGAATAAGCGTATTATTAACATATTAACAAACAGACAATAGTATAAAATAGGTAGAATTACCCGCTAAAATTACATTGGTGTGTGTCCCACAAACTAATTTAAACAATACTCATCGTCTTTCTGCAACACTGATAAAATGGTCATTCTGATATGGTTGTGGTAAAACTGAAAGTCATTCAAAGCAAGTTACAGTAAAAGTTGGCCTCTGACACGGTCGGGCTGTGAATCGGGCCCACAGCAGAGCGTTTTCCTGTCTGTTTCCTCAGTGGTGCCGCGACGTTTTCCAGGTTTACCAGCCGAACATCAGGAGGCCTGTGCTGACACAGCAAGAACCACGAGGCACAACACTGTAAAAGATGAAAGCCGTCCAGCTGACTTCACACAAGCTGCTAAATCAACACCAGAGCATCACAGCCACAGCGCAGACTTTCTCTGAGCCAGGAGTCTTCAGAAAACTCAACGTTAACCCACATTTATCAATCGGGCGAATGTTGGTTTTATATTTGCACATTCGGACTTTCTACTTAATAATATTACTTCAGAAAATTATTCTTTGCGAATTCTAAATAAGGAAATCGTATTGGCAGCCAGTGACTATCAAAGTACAACATTGTTCACTGTCAATTTAACAGTGCTAATGTTGTTTTGAAGTCATACTTATGCTAGGCTACATGCGATTTCTGACCGCATGTAGCAGTTAGAAATCGCATTTAAAGGAGCGTGGCAACCGTGTCACAAGTTTTCATTGTTCAAAAATGGGCGAATATAAAACCAATTTGACCTTTATCGAGACAGAAAGGTAAAATGGACATTTGAAAATATGGTTTAAAATACTTAAACTTAACACACACTCCTGCTCTCATTGCAAATGATTTGTCTAAAAAAAATTATGAAGGAAAGTTTCTTTTGTTAAGGGCGTCACGGTGGCGCAGTGGGTAGCACGTTCGCCTCACAGCAAGAAGGTCGCTGGTTCGAGCCTCGTCTGGGTCAGTTGGCGTTTCTGTGTGGAGTTTGCATGTTCTCCCCGTGTTCACGTGGGTTTCCTCCGGGTGCTCCGGTTTCCCCCACAAGTCCAAAAACATGTGGTATAGGTGAATTGGGTTGGATAAATTGTCCGTAGTGTATGTGTGTGAATGAGTGTGTGTATGGATGTTTCCCAGTGGGTTGCAGCTGGAAGGGCATCCGCTGCGTAAAACATATGCTGGATAAGTTGGCGGTTCATTCCGCTGTGGCGACCCCAGATTAATTAATAAAGGGACTAAGCCGAAAAGAAAATGAATGAATGAATGAGTTTCTTTTGTTGTCTTTCATCAAAATAGTTACTAACTCTAAGAAACAAGTTTTCTTTTTTGATGATGTCATCAAGTCCTCTTAGAACATAAAAACACTAGTGTTTACAAAAAAAAACTAAAACTTTTTATTATATTTTTGGCCATATCTCTGCTGAAAAAAAAAAACTGCTTAAACCAACCTAGGCTAGTTTTAGCTGGTTGACCAGCCTGGTTTTAGAGGGGTTTTGACCATTTCCAGCCTGGTCTCACCTGGCCAGGCTGGGAAATGACCAGCTAAAACCAGCTTGACCAGCCTGTTTTAAGCTGGACATAGCTTGTTTTGGCTGGGCTCTCAGCCTGGCTAAGCTGGCTAGCTTGACCAGCTACCAGCCTGGAAATGGCCAAAACGCCTCTAAAACTAGGCTGGTCAACCAGCTAAAACCAGCTAATCAGCTTAGGCTGGTTTAAGGTGTTTTTTTTTCAGCAGGGTATTGGAGCAATTGTGTGACATTTGCAGTAAAAACTCAAAACATAAATTCACATAGAAAGTATATATTAACGTTATATTGAAACATCTGTTTATATTTTCCAAAACAAGTAACCACAGAGTTATGGGATCAGAAAATCTGTAAACATTTTTTATATTTTAAATGAGGAAAATAAACAGGCGTTATGGATGTGACCAAAAACAGTCTGTGAGTTTGCAGTATAAAATATTGTAGAATTTCAGTGAATTAAACTGCACAACCCAAAGGAAATAATGCTCATCAAAAGGATACGCGTTGGCTCACTATAGAACAAAAATGATTGATTTTATTTTATTTGACATTTTTGCATTTATGAGGAAAAAGCTTGGTTATGGATGTGACATCTCTCCGTTATGGATGTGACAGATGTGAAATTGCCACTTTTGTGACTTTGGTAAATCAAATATAATTGTTTGAAAACATTGACAGACATTTTTGAGTATTTTTACAGTACTGTAAAATACAAGCCTACACAAAAAAACCTAGAAAAAGTTTAGCTAATTTGGTAAAAAAAATTAATTGTTCATGGCAAGGTTGACATTTGCATTGAATTGCTCATTGACAACAAAATAATTCAGGGGGCTTGAAAACTGGTTTCAAAGTGCAAGTTTGGATACCATTGTCATGCTTACTGTAGGTGTGTTGTGTTCACGTTATTTGAGAAACTATTTGTTTATATATTTTTTTAAATTGTGAACTAGAGAGACCATATTTGAGCACGAGTGACCTAGCATGCATAAAAAAAAAATTTGTTGTTGTTTTTTTTATATGATTTTATGTTGTTCGTACACAAACCTTTTCAAAAACACAGAAGGAAAAAGTTTTTAGTACATTGATTTTCTGTTTTTAGCTAAACCTTACAGAAGCAAAATGAACACAGGAACATGTTGGCTTAAAACACAGAAAAAAATCCTGTTGAAACTTCCTGTAAAAAAGATTTATATCACCATTCATTCATATGTCTCAGCATCTCCAATTCAACAGTTATTAATCCAAGTAACTAATAAAACTGTCCATTTATTTCAGTTATGGAGTTCTTAATCATGCTTTGAAAATGTACAATAGCTGCTTAAAAATACCTGTTATGACACTGCCACCTAGTGGCTGTTGACAAGACATTCAAAATATAAGATCTATATATACACATACAAAATTATATAGAAATCTTTATAAAAGTTATACATTTTTCTTAAATGTTTGAATCAACATTTATTCATTTTTAACTTTAATGAAATTGTAAAAAATAAAAATATGATTTTTGATTAAAGTTGAGAGATTCATAATGAATAGTGCAGTGATTACATTATATTCATTACTCATAGGCTCTTTGTTAAATATTTAGTTAGTAACCCAGAGGGGGAAAGCCATATTAACTAAAAAGTAACAAAAACAAAATGTGTAGAGATTGACCGAGCTTGTAAGAAACCAAATTATCTTTGATTAAATAAAAATATATACAACAAAAGAGCCACAATTGTCTCCAGAATCAAGCCGAGCCAATTCCAACAAGAAGTGCTATCAAGAAGGCCAGGTTTCCGATAATAAACAGGAAAAGCAGGATTGTTTCAGGTCTCATCTAACAAAACAAACAACCAAAATATTACTTTAAAACCAAAAATGTACATGAGTATATATGTAGTGTACTACATGTTGTATATAATGAGATGCCTTGATGCTCAACTTACCGGTTCACAACTGCAAAGCTGAGAATCTGAAATAAAATGACAAGGGTGAAATGAATAACCTTGATTTTCAAATCACAGCAAATAGAAAAAAACTGATTTCTGAAAGTATATAACAATAATTTGATATAAAATAAATGATGAAACTTCATAGATTATAATAATTATGTCGTATACATATATGCCAAACAACATTATGAAAGTAGCCCAAAGAAAAAAACATCACAGAAATAAATAGTATTTTTGAATATATATTCCTATAGAAAACAGTCATTTATTTATATGTATTTATTGATAGTCGGGCGACACGGTGGCTCAGTGGTTAACACTGTCGCCTCACAGCAAACAGGTCGCTGGTTCGAGTCCCGGCTGGGTCAGTTGGCATTTCTGTGTGGAGTTTGCATGTTCTCCCCGTGTTGGCGTGGGTTTCCTCCGGGTGCTCCGGTTTCCCCCACAGTCCAAAGACATGCGATACAGGTGAATTGAATAAACTAAATTAGCCGTAGTGTATGTGTGTGAATGAGTGTGTATGGGTGTTTCCCAGTACTGGGTTGCAGCTGGATGGGCATCTGCTGTGTAAAACATATGCTGGATAAGTTGGCGGTTCATTCCGCTGTGGCGACCCCTGATGAATAAAGGGACTAAGCCGAAGGAAAATGAATGAATGAATGTTTTATAAACATCTCAGTTCCAGAAAATTAGAATTAGAAAATATAAATTTTCTGCCTTTTTTTTCAAGTTTCAGGCTTTACAGGGTTAAATTGTAATAATACATCTTATTTAATACTATTTTTATTGTATTTATTGAACAAATAAATGCAGCTTTTGTGACCATAACACACTTCTTTCAAAATAAATATCTAAAAAAATTATAATAAAAAAAAATCTTAACCCCAAACTTCACAGTTTTCAAAGTTGTGCTTTTGTTTTATTATAATTTTCTTTACAACTATAGAAATCAATAAATGAATGGTGGTTTTATGCTTCTTCCAGTCTGCACCATTGATACTTAAGTGTAAATTTGGCATCGATTACAACGTTACCTTTTTTCTTAGCACGCAGGTTCAGATCTTGCAGAATGTACATCAGAGCCTCCCAGGCCAAATAACCTCCCATAACCTTCAACATCCACCCATCTGAATCATTTCCTTCAAACAGAGCCAGACCGGTGAAAATCGCAGCAACTGTGTGACAGAATAAAACATTATTTTCTTCCGAGGACAATAACAGAGCAGACACTGACGAAATAAATACAGTTATATCGTACTATACCTGCCAGGCATTTGATGGCGAAAGCATTGCAGGAGTGAGCCCAGTTGAAAACAAACCTCCTGTAAAGAAAACCATCAAATTAATAGCAATGCTTTCCTTTGTCTTTTTTAGTTATGAGAAATGATGTGGATCATCTATCATCGAGGCCCGCCAGCTATGAGATAACTTGTTTTTAATAATTAAGGTGACTTTGGAAATGATGTGGTGCAGCAGTGGCGCAGTGGGTAGCACAATCGCCTCACAGCAAGAAGGTCACTGGTTTGAGCCTCGGCTGGGTCAGTTGGAATTTCTGTGTGGAGTTTGCATGTTCTCCCCGTGTTTGCGTGGGTTTCCTCCGGGTGCTCCGGTTTCCCCCACAGTCCAAAGACATGCGCTATAAGTGAATTTGGTAAGCTAAATTGTCCGTAGTATATGTGCATGTGAATGAGAGTGTATCCACTGCGTAAAGCATATGCTGGATAAGTTGGCGGTTCATTCCGATGTGGCGACCCCTGATTAATAAAGGGACTAAGCCGAAAAGAAAATCAATGAATAAATAGAAATGATGTAAATTGTGCATTAATAAAGTCCATAGACTAAAATTAAGTTTAGGGATTCGGTCCTATTTGCAAATTACAAGATCTGAACTTAATTTAGTCCTGTTTTTATTTTTGCCTTTGGGAATCTTCTTTTTTTTAAAGAAATATCAGGCAACACAATGCATTTAAAGGGATAGTTCACACAAAAGTGAAAATTAGGCCATAAATTATTCACCCTCTACGTATGTTATATATATTTTTAAATATATCTCTACAATGGCAATGAATAGCTGCACTCCAATCACTCCAATAAAGTGCATCCATCCATAATAAAAAGTGCCTCACACAGCTCCAGGGGCAAATAAAAGATTCCAGTAGCAAATTTATACATCTTTGTAAGAAAAATATCCATATTTAAAACTTTATAAATAGTTGTGTGTAATTTCCTTGAGATGCTGCCTTGTTCTGCTGCTTCTTCTTTAGAGATACATTTTTTTTTTTTAGATGCATTTTAGCGCCACCAGCTGGACAGGAGTGTGATGCATTACAAGGGGAGGATCTAGGACTCATGCGTATAGTCACAAATTAAATGCACAAAAGTACAAAACAAAGATTTATCGAAGAATTTAGATACAAGCCAAGACACCTAGGAAGCCTTGAGGTAGAGCAAATCATGGGAAAATTTAAATTTTGGGTGAACTAACCCTTTAAACTGAAAGGCACAATTTCTCAAGTATATTCCAAGTACTGCTTAAATAAATTTTTCATCCCAATTTAAATAACTGATTTCTTTTTGTGAACAACTGGTTTTAAATGTCAATTTCTTTGCAAAAAAAAATTAATAACTCATTTCTGTTGTCTTTGCCATGATGACAGAACAATAATTTACTAGTTATTTTGCAAGATGCTAGTTTCCAGCTTAAAGTGCCATTTAATGATTAAAAGGTTAATTAGGCAAGTCATTGGACAACAGTGGTTTGTTCTCTTGCCAAAAAATATCTTAAAGGGGCTAATAACATTGACTTTAAAATAGTTTTTAAAAAATGCTTTTATTCCAGCCAAACTAAAAGAAGACAGAAAAATATTATAGGAAATACTGTGAAAATGATCTTGCTCTGTTAAATAGCACTTGGAAAATATTTAAAAAAGGTATTAAAATTTCACAGGAGGGCTAATCATTTTGCTTTTAACTGTAAATATAGACCCCCTGCATATACTGTATGTAAAGCATTAGTACTTATTTCATTGTAGTACTTAACATTCATACACCAATACTTATTAGTAAACAATATTGATGCATAAAATGAAATCATATACACTATATTTGCAGCCATTATTATAGCACAATTTTTAATGTTCCCCAGTACTCACTAATTAGAAAAAAAAAAAAAACCTGGCTATGGTCATTTTCTCACCGTTCATGTTGCGGCTCACAGCGGAATGCAGCGATGATGGGCTGAATGAGACTGAGGATCATAACCAAACAACCCAAGACAGGATGAGCCCCCTAAAAACAGACACACTTCACTTTAAACTATTGAAAACAAGAGCATTTGCTATTAAGATACATGCTTAAAATGTGCATTTATGTTTTTATAAACGACTGATAATGAGCCTTCAAAAATTTCTAATAAGAATATTATAACTTACAGCATTTATTTGCAGAAAATGACAGTAGGTCAGTGTAAAATGTTCCATGTTTCAGACTTGAAATACTGGTTTAAAAATTATATGTAATATGTATTAATATTATAAAACTATTGTCTGTTCAAATTTTTAAGTTGTTGCTGATTTTCTAAGCCACCAAAGTCTGATTCACAATTAAAGTACAAGAAAATTGCTTCAAAAACACACTGGAATTGGAATATTGGCCTCTTATTTTATTTAATGTCTTATATATAAATCAGATCTTTAACTGTATGTGTGTGTGTGTGTGTGTGTATAAATGTATAAAAATGGGTCTGAAACCATGCTACCTTTTGCCATCGATGGCTTTTTTTTTTGGCAGAAATGTCATCAGCAGATTACAAAATAAAACAAAAATGACATCTTACTCAAATGCTTAACTATAAACCAAAAACAATTAAGAGAAAATGAAACTATCTGGATTTTTTTCCCATATAAACACATATACACATTTTTTACATATAAAGAATTGGTCACACTTTATTTTAAGGTACAATTCTCACTATTGACAAAGCATAAACTATGACTTTTGCCTCGAATAAACTCCCAATTTGCTGCTTATTAATAGCTATTAAGGTAGAGGGGTTTAAATATTAGTAGTGTAGAATAAGATCATGCCAAATTTGTACTTTATAAGTACAAATAAGCAGCCAATATCTTAATAATTGGCAAGTAATAAGCTTCTAGTCAATGAGAATTGGTCCTTAAACTAAAAAGTTATCTACAATGTATTATATTGAATTTACCCCAACCCAGTCTCCAGCACTAACGAACACTATGACGAATGCAATGGCAGTGGCAATGATTGACAGGGTCATCAGGGACACGTGAGCCTGTGGAACAAGAAATAATCCATAATTAGGCACATTCAACACATCGCATAATGCTTTAAAAAAAACAACTGGATGTCAATGAGTTCATATTGTGCTGAAATGCAAGCTAATCTATCTATATTAAAAGTAGCATCGAGTTATAATCTGTTAAGCGTTATATAATTCCATAAAGCTTATAGATGACAAGTGATGTTCACACACCATAACTGGCTTCTTATCTAATCTCGCTTGTGCTAACTACACAGATACAGGACTTATTACAGCAGATCTTTCATCAAAGAAACTTTCCCACTGTCACACTGATCAAACACATATGTCAACATGACATGTAATTCACTTCACAAATGAGCTGATTGGGGAGATAAAGGACACCAATGACAACTCATTTGATTTCACAGGTAATTTAAACTAAAAAGCTAATAATTTGCACAATAATTTTTCAAGAAGCTATATTCTAAATAAGAAAATGTATGAAGATTATATATAAATATTAAATAACAAATATTAAAATAAATATTAATATTAAATATTAAAAAATAAATTACAATAAATATTTAAAAATATTTAAAAAATAATAATTATTATATTATTATAATAGGAACACTGAGCCTATTATTGATCTTTTATGTAATTTTGTGTTTATTAAGAGACCACTTGTCTCTAAATTTACTGGATTTATTAAGTACACATTTCTTTTCCCAGAAAATTTCAATTGGTGAGAATAAAAAAAGAAAACATGGAGGAGAATAATAACTGTTAATTTGGCCAACTGTCAGAAATAAAACATAATATGAATAAAGGGTCCCACTTTATATTAGGTGGCCTTAACTACTATGTACTTGCATAAAAAAATAAGAACAAAATGTACTTATTGTGTTCATAATGTATTGCAGATACGGGTAGGATTAGGAACAGGTTTGGTGGTATGGGTAGTTTTCAATTTAATTCAATTCAATTCAATAAACATTACTGTCTATCCCCACAGGGATAAGAAAATTGTCTTTAGACAGAGGCTCACACGCAACAGCAAAACATAAATACACTTACATAATTATTTTAAGATCCAGTGGCATTCAATGTCTTCTTGTTTAGCCTTTTTTGCTAAAGGGACTTTATACCGTCTGCCTGACGGAAGTAACTTAAAGGAACCATGTAAAGGATGGGAGGAGTCTTCCACAATAGTGGAGGTTTGTCTTATCATTGCTGCCAAAAATAAATCAGTGAGAGGTGTTTGTCTCTCACCAATTATTTTACTCGCTATATTTACTAATCTTAAAAGTTTGTTTTTGCTTTTAACAGAGAGGGAGTTAAACCAGGCGACAATATTAAAAGTAAGAACGGATTCAGTAAGTGATTTATATATGACAGTCAAAATGTCCTTCTTAATATCAAAACTTATCAGTTTTGTTTCATTAAGAGTGGGTTAAGGTGTAAGTAATGGTCAACAATGTAATTACAAATGTAATTACATGCATGTATTTAATCAATCATAAGTACAATGCAAACACATGTATTTACATAATAAGTACTGTACAGTGTAACAAATTATTAATTTTAGTGTAAGTACATATGACTTAAGGCCTCTTACTATAAAGCGGGACCGAATAAAGTTACCCAATAAATTTCTTATTTGTTTTCCATAACTGTATATTTATATTTATTTACAGTTTTTATTTATTTTTATTTACAATTACAGTAATTATATTCGATCTCAAAATCCAATGAAAGCAAAAAGGCTTCAGATGATCGTGCTCTCCAAACGCACAAATGCAATTTAAAAAAAGAGGTTGAAATGTAAACAAGAGCATTAACTACAAATCCAGTTTCCCATCCTCCCTCTTTGCACACAAACGGCTATTCTCTTTCATACTATTTACAATTGCTAATGATTATGCAGGAGATTACTTTGCCAACCAGTGTCCTCAATATGTCAATAAATGATTCTGATTTACAATTGTGAATAATGGCTGTAAAACTACTTACCACGAACCAGAAATCTTTACCGAAATAGCCTTGGCCCTTGGCGACACCCTTTAAATAGCGTGCAATGATCATCCCAATGCTGCCCGTCGCCATCCAGGAGATTAACATTAGGCAACCTAAGACAGAAGGTTATTTTTAGGATCATAATAACACTGGTTCCATTGTGAAATGTGTGATGATGAACTCACCGTGGGCTTTAACTATGGGTGGAAACTCTTCCGCACTTGTGGTGACAACACTTGGATTCAGTAAATTAGCCTTGGTGCTGGTGACATATTTATTGGTGTGAAACTGGATGTTGCCTAGTGAAGGTATTTAAAAAAAGATGTTTATGTAATTGATAAAGCCCTCTCCTTCAGTTCCAAACATGTATGTGTGATGATCCTGATTGCCCTTGCCGTCTTTGTACTCTTATGTTTTCTCTGCTCTTCACTGCTGGGTTCCACACAATCCCTTCATCTTGTCTCAACCCAAATCGAATAAGTTAACTTAATTGTTTTTATAATTTTAAGTAGATTGAACAAAAAACAATTAAGTTGTCCCTAAATAAACTCAACAACTGTGTTGTTTCAATTCATTTTAAATAAGTAAACAAGCAGCAAAAAAATAAAAAATAAATAAAGTTTACCCTGCCACAGATCTTGCGCTCTACGTCATTGTGCATGTGAAGGGTATGTGGGATTCAAGTCAGAAATTAAAGACACAAATCGCCCAAAACTGAAAATTGTCATCATTTACTCAGCCTTGACACAAAATTTTATGTTGGAAAACTGTAACCAGTGACATCCACAGTAGAAAGTGGGAAAACAAATACCATGGAAGTCAATGGTTACAGTTTTTTGGTAACATTTTTCAAAATATCTTCTCTTGTGTTCAACAGAAAAAGGAAACTTAAAAAGATTTGGAACGACTTAAGTGCGAGTAAATTTTCATTTTTGGGTGAACTATCCCTTTAAATATTGGTGGGTGTGGTTTTCAGATTATGTGTTGCTGTCTCTGTATGCCCCTTTGTTTCTGGTTTAGTCGGTCAGTCATTGTTTGCTGTACTCCTGTGTTTCTAGTAACTGTCTAGCCATGTTTTTTATTCATTTTGGATTATAATAACTCTTATATAACTGTGAGAAAGAGTGGCACGGTGGCTCAGTGGTTAGCACTGATTTTCGCCTCACAGCAAGAAGGTCGCTGGTTCGAGTCCCGGCTGGACCAGTTGGCATTTCTGTGTGGAGTTTGCATGTTCTCTCCATGTTCGTGTGGGTTTCCTCTGGGTGCTCTGGTTTTCCCCACAGTCCAAAGACATGTGATGAATTGGATGAACTAAACTGGCCGTAGTGTATGAGTGTGTGTGTGAATGCGAGAGTGCATAGGTGTTTCCCAGTTCTGGGTTGCGGCTAGGGCATCCGCTGGATAAAACATATTTCATTCCGCTGTGGTGACCCCTGATAAATAAGGGACTAAGCTGAAGGAAAATGAATGAATGAATAACTGTAAGAAACTGCATTTGGATCTACCTCTCATCTTTGCCTGCACCGATGCTACAGAATGACCCTTTTCTTTTAGGAAACAAAAACAGCTATTTTAAATATTGTTCATGCTGCTTTAAATTCATTCATTCATTCATTCATTCATTCATTCATTCATTTTCCTTCGGCTTAGTCACTTTAGTCATCAGGGGTCGCCACAGCAGAATGAACCGCCAACTTATCCAGCATATGTTTTACAACAGCGGATCCCCTTCCAGCTGCAACCCAGTACTGGGAAACATCCATACACTCTCATCCACTACGGCCAATTTAGTTCATCGAATTCACCTATAGCGCATGTCTTTGGACTGTGTGGGAAACCGGAGCACCCGGAGGAAACCTACACCAACACGGGGAGAACATGCAAACTCCACACAGAAATGCCAACTGACCCAACTGGGACTCGAACCAGTGACCTTTTTGCTGTGAAGCGACAGTGCTAACCCCTGAGCCACCATGTCGCCCCGCCGCTTTTCATTGTAAAATAAAACAAAATACTAAAACTAAAACTACAAAAAAATTAAAAATGCGCTAAAATGCACAAAAGCACTACTAAAACAACATTAAAAATGAAAACAAGTTGAAAATACAAAAAAATCTAATTCAAACTAATAATATTATACATTAACATAAAAAAATTAATAATACTATGAAAGATGATAAATATGTTAAAGCAACACTAACTTATATCTGACCATTTTTGTTCAAATCTTTGACTTGAACAACAAAGAAATGTAAAATCGGGACCACAGACCTTGAGATGAGGATCCGGCAGCGATCATGAGGTAGTATTCATTAGTAGACGCCGCTCTACTTGCAGTGCTAATGGTGTTACGAGAAGTAAACGAACAGTTGATATTTCCGTTCGTAAGTGCTGTCAGGATATTGGTTACATTGCCCTGTAAATCAAGTAGATTTATGTTTATTAGAATCCATATTAGAAATAAATGTAAAATGATGCCACTCGGGAGTAATGAAAGCCAGATTCATACCAGTGAAAGAATAGTTGGAGATGTTTGTCCTGTATTAAATGCATGTTGCACTTGAAGGTTGCCATTGTTGTCCTTCCCACAGATGTAAACATCGTCATTGCCCTGCAAACACCAACAAAGCACTTTTTAAAAACTATTCAACGGTCTCATATTCCTGGAAATGCGCTTTCCAGGAACCCACATACTTGTTTTCCTGATGCTTGTTGAGGCATGCACAAAAATGAGTCGGTAGTTACTGTATGATTCAGGAGGGGAAAAAAAAGTCCAATGCCTTCATGGGAAATTGAGTGTTTACAAGTGTGTAGATTAAGGGTGAAACTGTATACATGTTGTATCATGAAATCCTAACAAGTATGCTGTTTTGACACGCTAATGCACAGTAGTTAAAACCCCCAGCTCTGTGCAGTTTAGTTCCAACCGTAATTAAACACACCGGATCAAACTAATTGAGTCCTTCAGTCTTGTTCAAAACCTACAGGTAACCTACAGGAACTAAATTCTGCAGGGCTGCGGCGAGTTTGAAATCCCTGCGCTAATGTATGGCTAGCTATTTTAACAGTCTGTGCTTGCTTTATTTTACAAAGCCATGCTGTTTGGTTTTTATTGTGCATCTATACAAATAAATCCCTTTATAAGTTTCAAATGATGACTCTAACCCGTATGGCCCAAAATAATGGAGTATTTTATATCATTAGTACATTATGACTGAATCTGCAGTTAAACTGAAATACACACACGAGATGAAATATCTTAGTTAGCATTCCTAACTGTATATCGCAGCCGGTTTATCAACAGAAAATGCAGTCAAACGTGCATGGAAGAAGTTGCATGCTCAACTTAAATGCTCAGATGCTAGCGACACTCTGTGCCGGTTAAGTTGCGGCCTGTCCCAACTCGCTGACACATTTTATTTTGCAGATGGGATGATTTACCTGGAACCCGTGTTAAAGTACAAAGCCTTTGCTTTCATAATAATGTTCAAAATGAAAAGAAAAATGTATTTATGCTCAATGACAGATGTAGTTTCAGTTGAAATAATCAAATTCTATGTGTCTTGCCTTACAAGACCACAAATGTATAGGCCTTTTGTTGGTTTCCAACAAAATTATAACTGTAATTTTATTTTTGTAATTACATATCTACTGTATAGCTACTTATTCTCAGTTTTTTGTTTATTATCTTGTTCTGGTAAAGCACTTTCTGACAAGTTAAATGTGATTTATGCTCTCACTCTTTCTCTTTATAACCGCAATATTGATTAATGTGTAGGATATGTTTTTATTCATGTGTGTTTAAACATTTATAAATAACATAGATATCCTTTAAAGCCATTTTGCTATTTGACTTTTATCTTAAACCATGTTGTTTGACATTGTTAATAAAAATAATTTTGTTCATTTATTGTGTTTTGCACTGCTACCAAAATTGCGTCTAAAAAACAGACATACAAGCACATCATGTTGATTAATTGTTAAAATGGCAAGACTTAGAGTTAGAGTCTTAGAGTCAAGATTACAGGAGAACAGTCACAATAGATAATTTAAAGGTCCCAAGAACTTAAAATAAAGTTTTTTTTTAGATGTTAGTATCAGTATTGTTCGTTTTTAGAGCTCAACCACTCTCACTGGCAGAGTGGTGATAAAAAAAACGCTATTGGCTGTTTTTGTTAAAAAGGGGAGGGGCTACTCTATGTCCCGCCCTCTCTTCATGTTTCAGTTGAGTTTAACTCAAACGTCAAACATCTAATAAAAATGCTGATTTCAAAGCACTTCATGGGACCTTTTAGGAGAATGTTTATACACTAAACCAGTGGTTCGCAACCATGTTCCTGGAGAAACGCCAGCATTGCACGTTTTCCACGTCGCTAATTTACTGTAGTTAAATTAATTTTCCACTGAAAATTAAGGGATTATCTTTAATTAATATGCCATTTAATTACAGTTACTTATAATATACTTGCCTTAAATACTGTACATAAATGTAGCAGTTCTATATGTGTATGCTTCAGAAAACAAAGAAATTAGTTCATGACAATATAAGGTATACATTCAGAGAACTATTCAGAGTAATTGTATATATATATCTAATACATATATTATATTTATTATTATTTTTTGCATTGAGTAATTAAAATACTTATTGACTGTTACTTAAAAAACTGTTACTTTTCAGACAAAGTAATTAGAAAAGTAATTTAAATACAAATTGAATTATGCAGTTAGTAATTACTAATTAATTACCCATTTGAAGTAACTTATCCAACACTGGTTGTATTTAAAAATAATAATATGTTATTTCAACAAATATTTCTTAACTCGTCTATTCATGTTGTGTTGAAAACATGTTACCATTATTATTTTAATTTTTGTATTATATTTTTTTTGTGTATTGTTCACTCATACACTAGACCAGTGGTTCCCAACCACGTTCCTGGAGAAACAATAGCATTGCACATTTTCCATGTCTCCTTAATCAAACACACCTGATTCAGATCATCAGCTCATTAGCAGAGAGAGCAAGACCTGAAATGGGTGTGACAGACAAAGGAGACATGCAAAACGTGCAGTGCTGGTGTGCCCCCAGGACCTGCACTAGACAACTGAGTGCAAAGTAAACTGTGTAAACACGTCATTTGGGACACAACACAAGTACTGTAGAGAAAAGAAGAAAAAAACCATCTGCAGATTCTGTGTGAGCCCGATGGCATTTCTTGCTGGATAAAAAATATACTGTACCATTTGCTGGTCATCTGAAAACCCAACGGCAACGTATCCATCAGCCTGGCCAAACATTTCAATCCTCATTTCTGACTGGTCAGATGAAGCCTGCACCGCCACAAAATAACAGCCGGTGCTGGTGGTTGGGTCACAGTTGTTGGGCTGACTGAAGCAGACTTTGGTGCTCCCACAACCAGGAATTGATGCAACCTAAAATGAACAAAGGGGCTTCTGTTTTAATAGATGGACAGATAAGTGGCATTTCTAAGATCTGAGATTTAGAGTAAAAGCTAAACTTACGGTTGCTGCGACAGTTGAAGGAGAAGCAGTAGTAGTAGTAGAAGTGCCAGTAGTTCCTGCGCCATTATATGCAACAATAGAGCTTTTGACTCCAACCCAAAAGGTAGAACTAGACTGCACAAATGTTACACTGTAACAACAACCACACCCAAAAAATATTCCATTACAAATGATAAAATTAAAAAATAAATGTTCAAATAATAAATACAAATACAAATCAAAATATACCTGAACTGTATATTTCCGAGCTGTCCAGATGTAGGTGCTGTCCATTTAGCTTGAATTGAACTTTTTTTAGAATTTGATGTGTGAGAGACTGATCTAGCCTGAATAAAGCAATAGTATAATTAATAATAGAATATAAAGGAAATGATCAATGTTGTTATTTTGTTTATAACAAAATTAAATACGGTTATAGCAATGTCATACTTATTTTAATGCCAGCATTTATTAGTATCTATCTATCTATCTATCTATCTATCTATCTATCTATCTATCTATCTATCTATCTATCTATCTATCTATCTATCTATCTATCTATCTAATAAATAATACATCTTTCAATTTGCCTACATTAGAATGTGTCCTTAAGAACAATAACTTTCAACATTAAATACACTACACTAAAATGCAATATTTATTCATAACAATAACAATAATAATAATAATAATACTATAAAAACAGTCCTGTTGTTTGAGCACTGCAGAACAAATTAATTCCTGTTATGTAATTATAATTGCATGGATGTATGTGCTTGGATAGTTTGTTTTGTATTGTGTGTGTCATGAAACTTGTGTGTGAGTGGTCATTTTTATTTTTGTGTAACACTGCACATTTGAGATTTTAATTTGACTACAGAAACCAAAATGAGACCTCATGTCTTTGACCCATATAAATAAAATGATATATCAGCAGGCTTAAAGGAACAGTTCAAAACTTCTTCAGTTCTCGACATTCTTCAGAATATCTTAAAAAATTCTTGGGTGAGCAAAATCCCTTTAAGGGTTTTATACGTATTAATAAGTTGGAAAACTCACAGACACTCCATCACAGGAAAGGAGCTGCATATTACTGCCCATCACAGAAAAGTTGCCAGTGGAACTACTTGATCCAACTGGACGTGCTTGCAACATAAAGCCTTCAAACTGATATCCCGTTTGGCTATTTAGGGTTACTGAGAAAAGAAAAGCAGTGTAACTTCTCACATAAAGACAGACCATAAACACACTGATATGAGTTGATAACTACAGCTGTTATACGATGACCAGCTGTAAATGACATTTAACTGATTGTTGACAGTAGTGACTCAACATAATGTGTGTGAAAGAAATAGTTGATATATAATAGAGTATTATTGAATAGAATATATCTTCATGTTTAAACAGGCTACAAATTACAAAGCGATGAAAAAAAAGAAACAACTTTTTAAAGACTTTTGGAGACACCATGGATTTTGGTGTGTGTAAATATGTTAATAAGTAAAAAGAATGTTTTATTCAAAGGTCTGATAACATTTCTTTCAAATTTCACATTAAAAATACTGTCTTATAATGATTTTCTTTTTATTATAAAATGAGTTATATGAGTCAAAATAACAATTTTCATTTGTTATAATCAGCGTAGGGTGTAATTAGTTACAAAGCAACTAGTTACTGTAATTAAATTTATTTTCCACTGAACATTAAGGGATTACCTTTAAGCTTTAGGCCATTTAATTACAGTTACTTATAATATACTTGCCTTAAATACTGTATATAAATGTAGCAGTTCTATATAAATCAATTCAGAGAAGCAGAATAATATACTGTATATTTAACAGAATAATTATATTTTTCAACTAAAGAAGAACACTCAAATCATTTATCAAGATAATTGTATATGCTTAAAAAAACAAAGAAATGAGTTCATAGAAATATAAGGTAAAAACTCAGAGATCCATTCAGAGTAATTGTATATATAATACATATATGTATTTGTTTGCGTTGATTAAACTAATTAAATTACTTATTGACTGTTACTAAACTGTTACTTTTTAAAGTCATTAGAAAAGTCATTTAAATACAAATTGAATGACGTAATTAGTAATTAATAATTAATTACTTTTTAAGTAACTTACCCAACACTTAATTGAAAATCATGTTATGTCATGAATGAATGAATTTTCTTATAAAAGACATTTTATTTGACTTTTTAGAAGAAATAACTTGCAGAACAAAACAAAATCACGTTTCACACACACGATATATAGTAAACCCAGAGAATGGACTGCCACTCTTTGTTTAGGCTACATCCCAGGTCTGTTCGCTCAATATTATGAGGTAAAAAAATAGCTTTACATTATAAAAACAGCTACCTGTATAGAAAAACAACGCATGTCCTCCAAAACTCAAGGTAACTTTAGCTTCAGAAAAGCAGCCTCACCTGTGATTTGATCTCCTTCTTTGAATGTGGTTTTGTCAGCAGTGACGGTGAACGGAGGAGAGCTGGTTTGAGCGTTAGCGCCGTGATTAGGCATCATAGATCCACAAACACTGCTTACAAGTCCATTCTTATAACTCTGCACAAGCCCAAAACACGACACGAGAACAAACAGCAGCCTCTGAGGAGATTTACAAACGCCATCCATCGTCAGGTGTAGCGATAAGAAGTAAAACAAACAGCCGCGGAGAGAGTTTGGGAATCCTTGTTAAAACACAACCTTTCGACGGAGAATTTGGTGTCAATGTGTCTGGAAACTATCAGTCCGCGCCCTCTAGAATACAGTCACTTTACGTCTTCATCGTAAATAGTGAATGTCATCCTAGGCGGAGCACCTCAACAGGTAATTGATGCTGTAATGCAACAGTGGTGGGTGGGCGGTTGCGTGATCCTGTGTTCGAGGGTGAGGAAACCGGGGAAATGTTAACACTCAAATGTTTCAATCAGAATGCAAGCTGGGGTGAGACATTTTAGGACACCCTCAAACCTCGACCTACTAAAGGGCTTCAGTCGTTCAACATTTATCTCAAAATTCCCTTGTCCAATTTTGTGAGACCATGAATTTTTTTTGTATAATTTTCCTAGTCTTAGCTAGTGTTACCTGTGTATCCGCATATGTGTTTAAGATTTAAGAGCTATGTGGGGGGAAATAAACAACAGATATTTTTAGAGACTTTGTCTGGATTCTGGTGAGTGTAAAATGTTAATATGTAAATAAAAAAAAACACATTCATTCCAAATTTCACATAAAATATTACAATTGAGATTATTATTTTTTTAAGGAAATGACAGTTGGTCAAAAATAACAAATGTGTTTGTTTGTTTGTTTGTTTGTTGTGATTGATCAGAGTTATGCCACCAGATTTGTCTTAACTTAATTGAACTTGTAGCTGAATGTTCCTTTTTTTTGTTGGGCTGTATATATCGCTTCAGCATCAATAGAATTCGAAATAGTTACATCGCAGGATATGCAATGTTGAGTCTGGGTTACAATTTGTCATTTGCATGTGTTTTTGAGGTCTGTGGCTGCATGAGGATTTTAAAAGCATTCAGGCATAATAAATTACACAAACTGTTACATTACATTATACCGTTTATAACTTTAATAACAATATATTTTATTGAATTATTTATACAACTATAGCATTATTTTACATTAGATTATTCAATTTCTATACCTGAATACTGTTAGACACCTTGGGAAAAAATAAAACAGTTTATTTTATTTGTATATTTTTCTTAACTGTATTTATCTATGCTTGTAGATTATTTATAATATTTTACCCAAATGCACTCCTCTACAGATTCAAATCTAAAATGATAAATTCTTTCTAAATAGAGATATTCAAGCCATCTGGTGAAATTGTATTCATATCACAATATACATATATCACCGAATAACAAAATATTGCAATGTTAGATTTTTTTTCCCAATATTGTGCAGCCATAATTCTTAGGTTATTATAAGCTAATGTAACCGGTGTACACATATTATGCGACAGCTCATCTCAAGGTGGGACATGTTGTGCATTAACAGATGCTTTTCTTCAGATCTTTCTTGTGATAAATGGTTATTTGAGGTCCTAAAATCTTTCTACACTCAACCATTTTATCAGTCTGATCGTTCTCCTCATACCTCAGACATCAATAAGGTATTTTAACTGACTTCTACTCATTTTCTGTAAACCACAGAGTTGATTGTGCGTGAAAGTCCCATGAGATCAGCAGTTTCTAAAAAAAAATTATAATCAAATAAAAACACTCAGACCATTTCATCTGGCACCAACAACTCTCTCACTTTCTATAGACTATGTAACTACATAAGACTACTGTTTCAATTTACAGTTTGAGTAAGCCAGTCAAACATGCTGTGGGTAAACTGGTGATTTCTCTGAAACAAGACAAAAATGAATTTGGAGAGTTTTTCAGAAGTCAGACGATGTCACAACAACACACTTTGCTTCTGGATGTCAGAACAGAGGGTTATTTACACTGAACAGAAATCATTTTGTCTTAGTTGGCTGTCAGTTCAAGCGGGAAATCAAAAACAAACAATATAATTGTGTGGCATATTAGTGCTCACTAAGCTATGAGTAAAACTAATACATGACATCTTACCTGAAATACTTTGTTGTGTAAAGTAATTCCATGAGGGAAGAACAATGAGCTTTTGTTGCCCAAGCGCAGATTAGGCAACCATGACTTAGCAAAAAAAGAAAGGTCATCCATCTTGTGGATCAGAATAAATATCCACTTGTAATAGGTTGAAGATTTTGTAACATGAATTAAGAATTAAAAAAATAAAAGAGATCTGTATTGAGGGAGCATGAGATATATTTTAATAAGCACAAATTGGCATAAATACTTTCTTAAAGGGATAGTTCACCCAAAAATGAAAATTAGCTCCTAATTTACTCACCCTTAAGGCATCTTACGTGTACGTATATGAGAAATGTAGAAGAGGAGATTTTTTTTTGTGACCAGCATTTTGTTTATCTCTCTTTACTGTGCTTCTGTGTTCATTTTAACAGCATGTGCAGTGCATGCTTCTGTCCAGCTGGTGGCGCTAAATGCACCAAAAAATACACCTCTAAAAAGAAGAAGATGGCAGCAGTCTCTTGTGGAAGTTACACAAAATTGTTTATAAAGATTTACAGCTTTTTTCTTACAAAAATACATTGATTTGCTACAGAAGACCTTTATTCACCCCTTGGAGCCATGTGAGGTAATTTTTATTATAGATGAATGTGCTTTATTGGACTTGTTTTAGGCTTCCGAAGAAAAACAGCCTTCTGTTTCCACTGTAGAGCTTGAGAGACCCAATGAATCTGATTGGATTTGACTGCAAATAGAAAATAACATACACATAGGATGCCTTAAGGGTGACTAAATTATGGACTAATGTAATTTTTTGGCAAACTAACTCTAACCAACAAACAAAATCTGGCAGTCACTAATAAGAGAGTGAACATGAGAAAAATCATTGGCACGATCAAAAGATAAAGTGTCTCACTAAACATTAAAACAACTGCAGGAGTTTTTGAAAGGTTGTGAATGTAAAATTATTTCCTCTGAATTTTTCAGGTACAGTAGGTGGCTAGAATTATGTGGGAGCTACAAAGTCCTTGATTTATTCATAGATCATTGAGAGCCTCCAGAACAGTGGCGATGGACCAAGCCTGCGTTTCACAACTGAATGGGCAGTACTGTCCGTTTTCATTGGTCAGCTCAGGTAAACCCTTCCAAGGTGATCTGGATCAAAGAGAACACATAGATATGAGCTTCTGCATACTGTGTACATGGCTTAGCTATTGTATTTCAGTACAGTATTTCATGAGTGTAGACGGTTTAAAACACATGCAGGTTTTTTGCTTGTTGATGCTGACATAACTGAGGCACAGGCTGTAAAGGCTCTGCTCTCTTCTGAAAAGGGGGTGGAGAGCAACAGCTAATTTGCATTTACAAGTAACACATGAAAAAAAAAAAAAAGCTGTGATTTTGCTTTTACCCCAAAATAACATTTATATCAACGTATAATACAACCTGAACTTGACTGAATGAGCAAATTATTGTATTCTGGAAATACAAACACATTTTGATTTTGATGCCTGCAACACACTGCAAAAAAGTTGCGACAGAGGCAAAATAAAAGTCAGAAGGTCATAAACTATCCAAATGAAACAGTTTTGAAGCAGTCCACAATAAGCAGGTGAATTGGTGATATGTGAGGGCTTCATGGTTGGGTATAAAATGAGCATCCCAGTCTTTGCAAGTAAATTAGGATCATGGCTAATTATTTTGTTCTAAAAGTTATGCCAGAATTGTCAAACAAATCAAAAATCATATTTATTAATGCAAAATCATAACCAATTTTAGTCTTTCACCAACTACGATATTTAATATTATGAAAACATTAAAGAAATAAAGATAAATCCCAACTTGTATAGAGAAATTATAAACCCTCAGTTAAATGTGCTTTAGCTTAGAGCCTCAGATTGCACTGCATGAAAAATTAAATAAAGGCACGTGAGCTCAGGAGAACTTCAGAAAAACCACTGCAACTGAACACAGTCTGCTGCTGCATCAAGAAATACCACTTGAATGTTTGTTGATGGTGAAAGCTGTACATCTGTACTGTGCAGTAGTGATGCCACTGGTTCTCAGGGTCCATATTTCTTGGAAAAACAGACATTGAGATCCCAGTCTCAAAGTTCAAAGAGACCATCCAGACTTTCATGAGCGACAGATGCAAAAGCAAACATTTGTCATGGTTCGGGGAACCGCAAAGCAAACAGCTTTGGTGTGAGAAATACTATTGACATAATGCAAGTATTATTGACACAGAGGCATGTATTGGCAGAATGCAAACACATATACTGCCATCAAGATGATGTTTTTCATGGTAAGCCTATAGTTATTAGATTAAGTCTCACTCTGCATGTGCTACAGCAGCTTGGTTTTGTAGATACAGAGTGAATATGCGCTTCAGATTTGTGTCCTATGGAAAATATAGGGCTCACCATGAAAAGGAGAAACAGATAAGGATGACTACTGACTGTTGAGAATCTGAAGGTTTGTTTTATGTCAGATTGGGAAAAAATGTTGCTTATAAAACTTTAATAGTTTGTATCATCAATTTCCAGATGATTAAGCATTGTATTAAAGGGAAAGATGAAATGGAGTTAATATGACCATGACAATTCAACATGAACATGACATTTCGACATGAAATGGAGTTAAATGTCACGGTTGCTTTACTCACAAAGGCACGAAACACGGAATTTAGCAAACACGAAGATTTATTAACACTCACTGGAAACTGGAGACACTGGAAGACGGAGACACAGAAACATGGACAATACGTGGTGGCAATACAATACTCGACCAGGGAAGAGACAGACTAAGGGGTAGATATACACACGCTAATGGGACACAGGAGGGGAACACAGGTGAAACTAATGAACATTAGGAAACGGCGGGAAACAGAACAAAGGAATCACATGACAACAACAGAAGCACATGGAACACTGGGGCAAGGGAAAACACAGAACCTGACATTAAACATGCCTCTGTCACAACTTTCTTAGAATGTGTTGCAGGTATCAAAATTCAAATGTGTTAATATTTCCAGAATACAATTAATTTGCTCACTAAAATATGGGGGGAAAGCTTTTCTTCGTACTTTTCTTAATAAAAAACAAAGGTAATCAGCAAATTGCATATTCTTGATTTTAATCCATTAATAAAAATGTCCCAACTTTTCTGTAATTCGAGTTGTAAATGATCTGCGAGATATTTTGAGCTAAAACTTCACAGACACAATCTGAGGACACCTGACACTAAAGCAGGGGTATCAAATTCTGAGTTTAGTTCCAACCCTGCCCCAACGCACAAACAATGTAGCTCAGAAATATGCCTGAAGGAAGTAGCTGGATCAGGTGTTTAATTAATGTTAGACTGAAACTGAGTTTGACACCTTTGCCTTCACACCGCCGCCGGCTAGAGCGTCAGAATTCACTCTGGCCACCCTGCCAATGACGTTCTGCATTCACAGCACTACCAGCGACAGTGTCATTGGCTATGACCACACTGCCGCTAGCATTCTGACGATCCAGTGTGTTTACATGTTTTCGAACTAAATAATCGAATGGGGTACATGCACACAGACTTTTAATTTTCAGTCAGTCAGCCCAATTGCTTCTGGTGAACTGTCACGCCATTACAAAATTGCCACATTCTTTAAAAATCAGTGATCTTCACTGCCTGATTGATATACAATATAAAGAGGGCACTGCATTAAATTCCATTTTTCCATGCGATGCCTTAAAAATATGGAAATTTATTTTACCCCAGTATTTTCAATGGAGTTTCTGCGCTAGCCTGCTGCTCCTCACGACGCTTGCGTTTACATGGTCTTTCATCTTTTTTTACGCTTTAACAACTAAATGAATGCTTAAGTTTATTTAACTGATTGTATTTTAATTACATTACAACATCGATGCTGTAAAAGGAACCTTATGAATTTGAAAATAGCCACATAAACCTTTCACCGGACGTTTATCTTTGGCTGAAAAACACTAGCTGTACATATACCCCATTAAAAGCCATTTGTGTAGTGAGGCTTTTGTGTTCATGTTTAAGGGCTAGTCTAATTCCAACATGCTGTTTATAGAAGGCGTTTAATAGCCTTGGTCTTCACGTTAATGTTATTTTGTGCATCCTACATTACAAACTAGGAAACCCCCATAGCAATAATCAACTTCTGTGCTTTGTTTTGCTTGGGAACTAATGTGGTTTATTGGACTGCATTCTCTGGAATCCTCTCAAGTGGTGAACTTGTACATTCTGATAGGTTGCAACTGTGTCATTGCTCATTACCATAAAGTTGACCAGATTTCAACTCTCCTTGATGCCCATATTGTCCAAAATGCACCATGCCGCTTTTGGCCGGAGCTCGCTGAAAATGAATGACTTCCTACATTGATGCTCTTGGTGGCGGCGGTGCAAACACACATTATACATTACATCTTGAAAAGAAAAAAAACAACATTATCTGACCCCTTTTATGCTTTTGTGTGGACTCTGTAATACCTTTCTAAATGGATATGAAGTCTAGACAGAACATTCTTGACCAGGTACACGCTTTCATTGTATTTCTCTTGGCCCATTTTCTTTCCAAAATAAAGTTTGGCTCTTAAGAAGTATCCAACTAGCCAAAGCCATTCCTGTAAACAAATTGAAATGCGCATAGTTAAAAAACAAAAATAAATAAATCTATCATGTCCAAAGCAATTTATAGATGTAAGTGTACAAAGACATACAGGTCCTTGGTGATAATTGAATCCTTTTGCACGGTTGTAATTGTCATTGTCCAGGGCGTTGTCATAAACACCACAGTACACCAGATCACTGTTAGAGAAAACAGAAACACACAAATCTGACATTTCTACATGGGAATGACTTCTCTGAAGTGGTGTGTGGTGTTTATCATCCACACTAATGTTATAATTGTTGTTTTAACAAGACCGCAAACTAACATTGTAATGTATAATCCCCAATAAATATACATCTGCTAAATTCCTAAAAACCTGAAAGTCCAAATTCTGAATAGACAACTTGAACAACAAGTAATTTACAGTAAAGGACTCACTCGTTAAGACTTCTTGTTTCATTACTATACAAATCTTTAACAAATTATCCATTGACAAATTAATTAATGATTCCTTGTTGTCACCAATTGATGTTAATTGACAGCATAATTGGAACGTTTATTTGCACCAGGTTTGCTTTCAAGATATAATTTTATCTCCACTGTAGACATCAGTGTTTATATCCAAACAAAAATAATTTGTCGTAATTTGAAAGTTTGTAATAAAAACTATAATACTGTTGTTGTTTTTTAAAGCTAAAGAGTGAAGTGGTTTCATCAACATATATGATGACAGCAATCTCTGGGACACACACCGTTATAATTTTATAGCAGTGATGATCAAAGGATTAATCATTTTTTTTAAAATTATATATATATATATATTCATTCATTCATTTTCCTTCGGCTTAGTCTCTGATTTTATCAGAGGTTGCCACAGCGGAACGAACCGCCTATGAACTATTCCAGCATATGTTTTATGCAGCGGATGCCCTTCCAGCCACAACCCAGTACTGGGAAACACCCATACACTCTCCTTCACACACACTACGGACAATTTACCTTACCCAATTCACTTATAGCGCATGTCTTTGGACTGTAGGGGAAACCGGAGCACCCGGAGAAAACCCATGCTAACACAGAGAGAACATGCAAACTCCACACAGAAATGCCAACTGGCCCAGCCGGGACTCGAACTAGCGACCTTCTTGCTGTGAGGCGACAGTGCTAACCACTGAGCCACCGTGCTGCACGTGTATATATAGAGCTTGTTGGCCCAGTTCAGCATGTGGAATCGCTGACGGCCGAAGAAAGCATTCTGGCGGGTTATTCAACAACGAATCAGAGCGCCAGTCTCTCGTAGTGAAATGATGTAGCAAGTAAACAATTCAAGTCAAGAAGGAACACAAAGAGGCTGTAATTTCACTAAATTTCTCAAATGTTTGCAAATTATATGCATTTTTAGATCATCAGATATATTTGCCGGAGCAAATCCCTCCATGGTGAGTGACAATTACTCTAATACGCTGCTTGTGAACGAGAAAACAGATACTCAACGGGAGAGGAAAGACATTCAGGTACAGAACACACTTTCATTTCAGTCGGTTTTTGTCCATTTGGTGTGTTCACGGGTAGCTTTTTGGTCCAGACACAAGCCAACAACACAGTGGGGTTTCTTCAGCGCTAGTTTTTTGGTGTCGGCTTGGTGTGTACTGGCCCTAAACCTCACTCTCATCTGGGTCATGGCACCAATCTAACCTCTCCTGTTTGAAACCTCTGTCTGCTCCAAGTGGGGCTCAAACCAATGATTCCGGCAGAAATGGCTTTGTTTTGTTTGTTTATTTGTTGCCACACCAGAAACTAATGGCTATTTCATGGCAAGATACATAGAGATAAAAAAACATATTACATAATAATAACAACTTCATAATTCAATAAGAGATTATACAAAAATGAACAAATAAATAAATAAATGTACATTAAAAACATATATAAAAACAATGGATATATGATGAATAATAAAAAGTCTTCCAGGGGATCGGCAAGGGCAATCACCATGGTCTTTAACGTCTGTTGGTAGAGCACTTCTTGAAATCAGGAGATTTTAAATAAATCTGACCATGTTCTGGAATTAAACACTTATCAAACCATGTCCAGTCAGCCAGACCGAAGAGCACACTCTTAAGACTGCTTAGTGAATATGCAGACACAGGTGTTGTTTTCTACTCACTCTGGGTCAAGTGTTTTCATTCCCAAAGGACCAAGAAGCTTCGTTTCAACAATCTCTAAAGCCTTCCAGGCTCTTTGCACTGTGAACAACTCTGACGCCTGGTAGAAACATGGAACGATATAAGAGAAGGGACTCCAAAAACAGTCTAAAAGATATTTAACATGTCAGAACTCACCACCACCATGGCGATGGTGAAGTTTGGCCTGAGCTGGTAGTCACACCAAGGACTGGAAGCCCCATGACTGTCTTTGTAAATGCATTTCTTGTGAACCAAGTCAGGACGTTGCTCATTTGGGTCTGCAGGGTCGTCTGAGACGTAGAAAAACCTTTCAAAGTTCTCCTGGATTCTTTGATTCCACTCCTTATAGGTCATTGACTGTTCTGCTCCTGGAAAATACAAGATTTCAATTCAAGTTTATTTTGATAGCGCTTTTCACAATAATGTTTGTCCCAAAGCAGCTTTACAAAAAGGTGCACATTATTACTATATTACAGTCAAAATATGAAATGTTAAGAAAAAACAATTTAAAGCTTGATAATGGCTTTACAATCTGAGTTATTAGCATGCCGTCAGCTGAATTTACAGTATCACAGCAGGCATCACAATTGATGAACGAATGAATGAATGAATGATTCAAATACTTCTGACACCATTATAAAATCAGATATTGAGTCTTACTCAGTACATTTAAAATAGGGTGTCTATGTAAAATAAAATAAAAAATCTTATTAATATTAATTCTAAATTTGAGTAAAATGTGGAAACAACCAATTTTTTTTTTTTTAATAAACAGATAGATATATTGATGAATAAATAAATGTAAAAAAAATATTACCTTAATGACAATTATAAATAAAATAAAATAATTTTTACACCACATTTGGATTAAAATTAAAATAAATAATAATAAATAACAATGCATTAATACCAATACCTTATTTTCTAAAATTAAATAAAACTGACTATAAATAAATACAATTTTATTTTAATAACATTTTAATGGCACCTTATTTTGTAAACAAATATAAAATATATCAACAAATATAATTAAATAAAATTAAACAAAACTGCCACTGGGAGTAGCAATTTGTTTCTTAAAAAAGTAAATAAATAAATCAATCACCTTATTTAATTACTGAAATCTTACTTTTAAAAAATGCATATTTAAAAAAAAAAATGGCACCTTATTTTTAAAACACATTTATACATTCATAAAAACTTATACTTAAAAATCTTATTTAAAAAAATGCATATCTTTAAAAAATGGCACCTTATTTTTAAAAAACATTTATACATTCATAAAAATATATAAACAATCAAATGAAAAAATGATAAGTGTTGTGATACGAAATGCTGAAATGTTCCTCAAGAAAGAGGATGTGCTACAGATTGACGTACCATCTCTGTGTATTTTGACAGAGGAGTATGGAAAATGTCCAGTTTCATTCATCATCATCAGCCAGCGCACCGCTGACTTACTAAGACCAACAATCTCCACCGCAGAGCCGTCCCTGCACAAAAACACACATCATCATAAAGAGGACTGGTTTATCCACCGAGCCTCAGTGATTATTCCTCAAAGCATTTTTTTGTGCTAAATATTGTGGGTTATTATTGCAGGGGTTTAGCATGACATGTTTGACAGTGGGAATCTTTAGTACCTGGGTGTGGCTGGAACACCTTTATTATGGGCTTTATCGCTCTCTCCCATTTTATCCATCCATGTCCCACAGTTGAAGCCATTTCCGCCATAAACAAAGCCCGTCTCGGGATTTACTTTGGCGTCCACATTAAAGCCTATGGGGCAGGGTAACAGGAAAAGAAAAAGGTTTGCGACAGACTTGGAAATAGGATCTCCAATGTGCGTTCGTGGAAAGGCGTCACACCTTCATGCTGCATGTTCCAGTCAATCTGCGGACCGGCGTTTCTCTCTCTGAACTGGATTCCCTGCATGTGACGCTGCATGGCTTCTTGAATGAGCACGTACAATGGCTGGTCGTGAACCTGATGCATGTTTATGAACAAATAATAAAAAATATGCAGAGACATAAAAAAATAATTATAATATTATAAATAAAAAAATAAAAAAATAAATACATAAATACAATAATCATTAAAAAAAAATAAACAAATACTGTATTATGTGCTTTGTTTTTCAAATAATTATAATATAAATAAAATTTAAATTATATAAAAATTATATAAATATATAAATACATTAATTAATCCTTTAAAAAAATAAATAAATACTGTATAATGTGCTTCGTTTTTTTAATAATTATAATATTATAAATAAAATAAAAAATATATATAAATAAATACATTAATTAATTAATAATTTAAAAAATAAATAAACAAATACTGTATTATGTGCTTTGTTTTTCAAATAATTATAATATAAATAAAATAAAAATAAATAAATACATACATAAATACATTCATTAATATTTTTTAAAAATAAATAAACTAATACTGTATTATGTGCTTTGTTTTTCAAATAATTATAATATTATAAATAAATAAAAAAATATAATAAATAAATAAATACATTCATCATTTAAAAAATAAACAAATACTGTATTATGTGCTTTGTTTTTCA
>CAIGQV010000641.1:7847566-7858502 GCA_903798115.1 Danio jaintianensis | reverse complement strand
TAATAATAATAATAATAATAATAATAATAATAATAATAATAATAATAAATATAGCTGCAAGCAGCAATTAAGGGGTCAAGCATTTAGGAGGCAAAATAAGCAAAGCAGTCCAGAGGCAGATTGAGCAAAGTAGTCCAGAGGCAGAATGAGCAAAGTAGTTCAGAGGCCAAAAGCAACAAATAAACACATGAAGTCTAAAGTTATTAGCAAATTTATGATTCATTATTGATGGTTAGTGAACGGTTTATAACTCCTGACCACTAGGTGGCACTGTTACCAAATTTATGTGTTGGGGTCATTGTGAGTTGCCAATGACAGACCTAAAGATTAGTGTCAATATGTTTAAGCATTGCAGCGTTACAGCGTCGGATGCACTTTGACGTCCTGCTAGCACATTTGTCAATGCCGTAAACAAAAACCATTCCACTGATCGATATGATTTCCATAAATTTTGGTCAGCATGGCCTGAAGATGATCAGAATCAAATTTGGTGAAAATTGAATTTACGGTCGAGGAGGAGTTTGCAAAATAAGGTTTTTGAACAAAATCAATATGGCGGACAGGAAGTTTGCCCAAATATGGCATGTTTGGTATCAATGTTCTTGACATGACCCAAGGAAAAATTTGATATCAATTATACCACAAGAAACCTATGCAATCAACATTTATTAGCCATTTTGGAAGATTAATTATTGGCGGTTAGTTAAGGGTTTATAACGCGTGACCACAAGGCGCAGTGGTTAGCACTGTCGCCTCACAGCAAGAAGGTCGCTGGTTCGAGTCCCGGCTGGGCCAGTTGGCATTTCTGTGTGGAGTTTGCATGTTCTAACCGTGTTGGCGTGGGTTTTCTCCGGGTGCTCCGGTTTCCCCCACAGTTCAAAGACATGCGCCATAGGTGAATTGGAGACACTAAATTACCCGTATTGTATGAATGTATGTGTGAATGAGTTTGTATGGGTGTTATCTAGTACTTGGTTTTGGCTGGAGGGGCATCCGCTGCATAAAACATATGCTAGAATAGTTGGCGGTTCATTCTGCTGTGGCGACCCCTGATAAATAAGGGACTAAGCCGAAAGAAAATGAATGAATGAATGAATTAATTAATTAAAATTATGTTTTATTATTATTACAAACCCAGCCCAGCCCATAAAAAAAAAGTAATGTAAAAGTATCAAAACACATAATTAGGCATGGTGGATTACAGATTGAGTAATTATCTAAAGGTATGACTGGATTGCGGTAGTTCAAAAATATAGCTGTGCCCACTGATGTTAACTTCCGCATGTAAGAACATTTAGGTTTCTCATTTCATGACCTCTTTAAAAGTGTCACTATTTATACCTGGGATGTACATGGGGGCCAGAGACTCTCTGAATTGGTGTGTTTTGGGGTTTTTAAAGGCCGTACGACACACTGTCACAACAGATTGATGTGTGCTGGGGCAATGCCTTGTCACAGCCACTGTGTCTTCATCCAGCTGATCCACATAAACCTGAGACACACGTGATGAACAGATATTAAGGTGCAGACAGACTCGTGGTGATATATTCAGGTGATATGAGGTGTAGGTTACAGGTTTAAAAACAACAATGGGTGTCAGCTCCTATTAATCAATTTACTTCTCATTTTAATATAAAAATGATTCATTTATAGTGGCTCCAAAAAGTATTTAGAAAGTAAAAGATGTCTGGATATTTTTGATTTGAGATTGTAAAACAAGGTGTGTTTTATATTAGAAATTAACACTTTAACTAGCAAAAATAAAAACTGTGGTAACACTTTACTAAAAGGTTGCATTAGTTAATGCTAGTTAATGAATTTGCTAAATGTATTGTTCATTGTTTGTTCATGTTATTACAGTATTTGTTCATGTTAGTTAATGGAAATACAGTTGTTCATTGTTAGTTCATGTTACATGTTAATGCTCACTGTGCATTAACTAATGTTAACAATCATGAGTTTGGATGTTAATAATGCATCAGTAAATGTTGAATGATGATTAATAAATGCTGTACAAGTATTGTTCTTTATTAGTAACATTAACTAATAAAACATTATTGTAAAGTGTGACCAAAAAAGTTTGGTATGATAAAATCTTCCAAAATTAGCATGGCATATTCTGACATTTTATATTCCCCAAAGTTATTAAAACATTAAATCACACACTTTTCTTGTTTTTAATATGCTTTCTTAGACAAAAGTCACTTTTGCTAATTTAATTTGATGCAGACACCAAAATGGATCACCTTGTCTTTGAACAGTATACTTTCATCTGATTTGTGTATATGGGAAAGTTGAAAATATTACAACAGCATGTCACAGATGCTGTCACTAAAGTTTGAACCTGGAGCATCTATTCCATTTGCATTTTGTTGTTTAATTCAGAGGAATAAAAGTGTCAGATAAGTGACTAATCAGTTTAAACAATAGTATAGTAATAGTAATAAAGTAATATAATAATAGTAAGAATAAACAAACTGAAGAAGAAAGAAACGAAGAAAGAAAGAACTGAAGCCCATTGCTGTTGTTTGACAAATGCAATTTATACTCACGCAATCTCATAATATATTAGTTTGATATCTGTAATGAATTAATATCATCCTTACCTGTGTGAAGCAATTCTCTGCTAGCTCTTGGTGGAGTTTGTTGAGAGACAGTTTTCCTGCCGTTATTCCAGACTGTAGGTTCACCTCCCCGCCAGAAGAGGGCAGTGCATCAGGATTCCACTTGGGGTAGAGACGCTCTTCCTTCACTACTGAAATCTGAACAAAAGCTAAGTTGGTTAGCTTTTGTAATGGTAGATACTAAACTAGCAACTGCGCACACATATACATGCAAGGAATCGATAATATACAGTTGAAGTCAAAATTATTCGTCCTCCAGTGATTTTTTTTTTTTTCAAATATTTCCCAAGTGATGTTTAACAGATGTTTAATTCCTTTTTAACAGTATTTCCTATAATATTTTTTTCTTTTGGAGAAAGTCTTATTTGTTTTATTTCCATTTTAAGGTCAATATATTAGCCTTCTTAAGCAATATATATTTTTAAATTGTCTACAGAACAAACCACTGTTATACAATGACTTTCCTAATTACCCTAACTTGCTTAATTAACCTAGTTAAGCCTTTAAATGGCACTTTAAGCTGAATACTAGTACTGTATCTTGAAAAATATCTAGTAAAATTTATAAGGATGCTAACAAATAGTTTTCTTTTCTCTAGAACTGCCTTTGAAATCGCTCACTTCCCTTCTGTAAAGTGTGTGAGATGAGTTGTGAGGAGCAAACCAGCAGTAGAAAACACACTCTTTCATCTCTCTGACACTTCATCAGACACTTTCTTTAAAATCATTTGATATCTACTATAAAAACATTGTGCATTTCTGAGTGTGCTTCACACAGGTGAGTGGGCCTGACAAACCACCTGTAGAAACACTGACTATGTTTACTTGGACATCAGTAATCTAATTATTTGCCTTAATCTGAATAAGACAATAATATGATTAAGGTGTTTACATGAGTTGCTTTTTGAATGTTCCTTTCATGATCCCGTTTTACATGTTATAGCACATAATTCGATTAACGTCATTGCGTTACCACGCTATCCACATTTCCTCCTGAGTTTCATGTAATTTCGGGTGTTTCATTATTAATTTGTCGACTTTAACTGCAGTTTGGCACTTTCACTTTCATTCAAGAACATTTCATGCATGTCCCTGTGACAAATGATATATTGGATGCGAGTATGAACTGCTGGAAGAGTGTAGTTTTAATGAAGTTTGATACCGCACACCGTATGTGGAAAAAAAAACTCAGCATTTTGCGATGCAAGTGTCTGTGGTCCTTCAGTGACTCGGTAGGTACAGAGAATAGTGTCAAACAGCCGTGTGTGTATAGACTAGAGATGCGCGGATAAGCTGAAATGTCACCTAAATCCGCGGCTTCATACTAATCATCCACCCGCCCGCACATATAATTTTATGTGATATATATATCCGCACACAACCCTCACCCGATCGTCTCTTTAATAATTCTAATTCTTTGTTTTAAGCATGATGATAGGTCAGCGTGGATCGTTCGTTATTAACAGCAGATTCAGTGAGCTAATCTGCGCATGGAAGGGGAGTACTGTATATTAAGGCAGCACAGGTCCACGCATCCACGTAACTTCCAGTGGTATTTTGTGCTGTCCTGACGAATGTAAGAACTTAAAGTGCTTGTCTGACTTTGACTTGACCGGCCTTTGGATTTAGCACACACATGATGTTTCATATTTTAGGTACCGGATTGGTGGCTTTCATATAAAGCGATTTACAGCCGTTGCATAGCCTATAATATACCCAGCACTTGATTTAACCTTGTTAACCTTTGCTAAAACGCTCCCACGTGGCACTTTTCTTTCCTTCCTTTTGTTTTATTTTTAGGCTAATTCTCCCTTTTTAAGTTTCTCTCGGATCGGTTTCACCTCCATTTCTGCTTTAACAAATGTGTTTAAAAAATACAATGCAAAAATCATTTATAATTAAACTCATCCACCCGCGACCCACCGGCAATTAATCATAATGTATTTTTTTATTACCCGACCCGCCCCGACCCGCGGATTATTCGCAGCGCCCGTGGATATAACCGCCATCCGCGCATCACTAGTATAGACTATCCTGTCGCAAAATGCGTCAAAAATCCTACACGACGGTAATTATTTGATGGCGGTGTTTACATGTCTGTACTGCAAAAAAATCGGCATACTCCACATATCTTAATTCGATTATGACCTTAATCGGATTAAATTAATCAAAAATCGCTGTTTACATGGTAGACTCTTAATCAGAGTATTGTCTTAATCGTATTAAAATCGTATTATTGGTGTCCATGTAAACGTACTCATTGTCTCTCCATATGCACCGGACACTTTACTTAAACTCCACCTTACAAGGACGAAATAAGAAAAACAATGTTTACTTGTCAATGTACAACAAATTATGTTGCACTACTTGTTTTCATCAACATTAAATACCTCCTTTGCATAATATCCTGCACAATATTCTTCTGTCTTATGTAAAAGTACTTGTATGTGTATAGTTATGCATAGTTGTATAGTATATGCATAGTCAGCAGTTAGTATAGTTAGATTACCGCTCTCCAGTATGTTAGTTATGTATTGACCTTATTCTGAAATATGGAAGTGTGCTCGTTTTTGCGATTGTTTTAGAACTTCTGATTCAGTTTCCTATGGGAGAAATAACTAGGAATAATAAACGACAGAAAACAGTCAAACTACAAACAAGTGTGTTCATGACTATACATAAAAAGTAGAATAACATAATAAGAAAATGTCAGTTTACAACATTAAGCAGCAGAACGAGCTGTTTTTAACGTCTAGTAATCAATGGAAGTGAATGAGACCAGAAGTCTCGAGCCAAAAAGATTCCAATGGCTGCGCCCACTAGTACGTGAAGAGTAAGGTCAATAGGTTTAAAAATAGACATTCATGCAACCCAAATTACTATGATATGGAAGATACTTTTTTTAAGGGGCATGAAGTAAGTTCAAACATAGTACCAACTCAGACAGAATGTAATTTTGGGACAAACCACAGGTATGCCCTTAAGGCAGCTACCCTTGGCAAAAAAGGAAACGTGTATGTCTAGAGGGACTTTCATTGAGGTGCTGCACATAAGTGACACAACAAAGGATACTGATTACATTCGTTGAGTAGATGTAAATAATATTTGTATATGCCTTCTTAAATTACATAAAAAATAAAGAGGATAAAGAGCACGTGATGTAATATGGTGTTTATGTCATGAAAATTGACGCTAAAAACTGAAATAAATGTCAAAAGTTTGGGGTTGTAACTTTTATTTTTTAATGTTCAGTCTCTTATGCTTTTGAGAATACACTAAATATAGTAAATAATAATATTGTGAATTTACAATAAGAGTTAGAACAACTGTTTCTGTTTTAATATATTTTAAAGTAGCCACGATACATTTTTTTTTAGGATTATCATTCCGGTCTCACTTACTTCCATTCATTTTTAGGCATAAAAACAGGCCGTTAATGCTACCTGATGGACCAAACTGATATTTTCTTATTGTATTATTTAAATGTTTACGTATGTCACACAGTGGCTCAGTGGTTAGCACTGTCACCTCACAGCAAGAAGGTCGCTGGTTCGAGCCCCGGCTGGGTCAGTTGGCATTTCTGTGTGGAGTTTGCATGTTCTCCCCGTGTTGGCGTGGGTTTCCTAAGGGTGCTCCGGTTTCCCCCACAGTCCAAACACATGTGCTATAGGTGAATTGAATAAACTAAATTGGCTGTAGTGTATGTGTGTGGATGAGTGTGTATAGATGTTTCCCAGTACTGGGTTGCAGCTGGAAGGGCATCCGCTGCGTAAAACATATGCTGGAATAGTTGGCGGTTCATTCCGCTGTGGCGACCCCTGATGAATAAAAGGACTAAGCTGAAGGAAAATGAATGAATGTATGTCACAAACACACTGGTTTATAGAGCAAGTAGCTTGACCATTTACTGCCAGTTGTTAGTCATTTCCCCTATAGGCAAATTAATCAGAATTCTTAATACAATCACAGTAAAGAGCTTACTTCCACATTGCAAAAAAAGTTGAATATGTAATGGTTGTGGCAAAAAGTATGTGAATATTGCTGGGCACAATCATGCATTCACAATGGTATGAACCGTTATAGGGGTGGTCAAATGTATATTTATATTATCTGTTATTTTTTTTATTAATGTTATTAATAAGTTATATTATATTATTGAGTTATTTTGTGGGCACCTGTATATTTTTTTCTTTAAAAACCTTTGCTTGAATTATTTACACTTCCAACATAGATTTTGTCTACAGCCAACATTCCCTGAGCAAGTTATAGCAATCTTTTTCAATGTTATACAGATCAGAGCAAACTCTTTTTCCACTATTTAAATAATTTTAAATGTCATTTAGGTATTTAAATTTCATTTAGGATGACTTCAGGGAGTATTAAGTGTTGATTAGGTGGGTCAAACCCCGCCAAAGCCCCTTGTAATTTGCACCATGATGGTCACTTGAAAGCTGCAAACAACCTCCATATTAAAATACTGTCTGTAGTCATTGACCTCAAACCTCAAACTGAAATCCCATTTTTACCTGGTGAGGGACGAGCTCATCATATCCTCTAGTGCTGCCTGAGGCGCAGCAGGCCATAGAGACGATAGCAGAGCTGGGCAGAGCGTCATATGCTGAACGAACCTACAAGACAACAATAAGAAGAACAGACCTTTCATATTAAAAACGCATAGGCACAATTCATATGCTCTTTGCCTTTAAATACTGCCTTGCTGACCTGAATGGGACACTCGTTGTCATGGGTGACGTCCAGAAACATGGCGTGAGCAACTGAAGGTTCTAAAGGCCTGAGGTTTGGCTGGATGAATGACCCTACAGGCTCTCCTCCGAATCGATAGACCAGTCGACCCTCCTCATGACTGTCTCCAGCACTCATAGCCTCTGGTGAACAACACATCTCCTCAGTAAATGGGAAAAAAGGTCAAATTTTACAAGGCAGGGTGTGTGATGCTGCATTATTGGATGTTTTTGAACACGACTATGAACAATGTCCATACTTTTACTTTGCTGAAAATCTTAGTCTCTTTGTGAATTGCTGTCCAAATGATTAACTTTAACTTGTAATTTGGCAAAAATTACAGCTTTAATGAAGTTTTTTATAGACACTTTTCATTGGTGTCTAAACAAATAAATAAATGCTGAAAATTACACCACAACAGAGGGACAGACATAATTTGTATAAAAAACATGAACATATAATAAATAATAAAATAATAAGAAATCAACAACAACAAAAATAATGATTTAAAGTTTTTAGTTTACTTTTTGCTGGGATTATCATAATTTTAAGATTGTTTTTTTGTCACAAAAAAATCAGGTTGGGCTTATTTAATAAAATATAATGGATAATATAATGAAATATGTTAGTTATAATAAAAATCAACCTCAAGACAAAAAAGTGTACAATGCTTAGCATATATGAGTACACCCCTAACAAATCTCTTTTTTAAGTTAATGTTTTCTAAAGGATGCTTTACAATGACAGATTTGTGCATATACATTAGTTTAGTCAGTACTGAAGCCAAATCTGGTGCTAATCTAACAAAATAACTTATGATAACAGTCCAAAAATAGTAGTCCAAATGTATATGTTAGGGAAAAATATTAAATAAAAAATTTTTAAAAATCAAGAGAAGCAAAAATATGTACAAATTTGAAATTTTGTTGCTTGCAATTTTTTTTTGCATTCATTCAATATTTTGCATTCATTTAAATGCATTATCTTTCTTTTTCTTTTTCGTTTTGTTTAAATTTACCAAAATATATTACCTCTGTTCACTGAGAAATGGATAAAAAATACTAATTATAAAAATGGGGTGTACTCATTTATGCTGAGCATTCCATAACATCTCAAATCTAAGGAATACTCAGAGTGAAATACAACCCACACTGTTCTAACAGCAGCAAATAATCAACAGCATGCCACACCTACTATAAATCTTTTTTCCTTAAAGCATGCTCCTTATTTTTGCAATGTCATTTCCCATTCTTTTTGCGTCTTACCTCGGATAAGGGAGGTAATGCCAAGCCTAGTCATAAAAACATTGTCCAGCTCCTCGCTACCAGTGAAGAGCTCAGCCACCACATACAGATCAGGCCTGTGCTGACGAGCCACAGCCAACATATACTGCAGCCCATCCAGCACACACAGGGTTAGATAGACAAGGATAAAACGATAGATGGATGACCAGACAGAAAGTTCAAAAGACAGCGACAAAACCATAGACAAATAGATAGATTGACGGAAAGTTTGATGTATTGATGGACAGAATGATAGACAGAATCATAGACAAATAGATAGATTGATGGATGTATGGATGGATAAAATGAAAGACAGAACCAAAGACAAACAGAGAGACAGATAGATGGATGCATTGATAAACAGAATGATAGAATGACAGAATCATAGAAAAACCGATAGATTGATAAATAGATGGATGTATAGATAGATAAAATGATAAACAGAACCATGGATGGATGGATGGATGGATGGATGGACGGATGGACGGATGGATGGATGGATGGACAAAACCATAGACAAATAGATAGGATGACGGATAAATGCATGTATGAATAGACAGAGTGATAGACAGGACGACAGAACAACAGACAGATAGATAGATAGATCAACAGATAGATGGACAGAATGATGGATAGAAAGACAGAATGGATAGATAGATCGACGGTTAGATAGATGGATGTATGGGTGGACAAATTGATAAACATAACCAAAGACAGATAGATCGATGGAAAGATGGGTGTATGGATGGATAGACAGAATGATGGATAGAAAGAGAGAATCATAAACAAATAGATAGATCAATGGATAGATTGATGTATGGACGTAAAGAATGATAGACAGAACCATAGACAAATGGATAGATCAACGAATAGATGGACGTATGGATGGACAGAATAATAGACAGAACCATAGACAAATAGATAGATCAACAAATAGATGGACATATGGATGGAAAGAATAATAGACAAGACAAGACAAATAGATGGATGGATGGATGGATGGATGGATAACATGATGGGTAGAATGACAGAAAAATTGAACGATAGATAGAACAACGTATGGATGTATGGAAACAGAACAGTAGAAAGAACGACAGAACAATAATTGAAATGGGCAGATTTATGGAATGATATAAATGATCAAATTTACAATGACAATGGATGGATGGATAGATGAGTGGATGAGATAAATAAATAGACAGATAGATTGACAGATTGATGGATGTGTGGATGGATAGGATGACAGAACCAAAGATAAATAGATAGACCGATAGACAGACAGACAGACAGACAGACAGTGAGACGGTCGGACGAATGGATGGATAGAATGATGGATGGATAGAATGGATAGATAGATTGACAGAAAGATGGATGTATGGATGGAGAGAATTATAGATAGAATGACAGAATGGATAGATCGATGGATGTATGATTGGACAAATTGATAGACAGAACCACAGACAAATAGATAGATCGATGGAAAGATGGATGGATGGATGGATAGATAGATAAAGTGATGGACAGAAAGACAGAACCATAGACAAATAGACAGATCGGCGGACAGATGGATGTATGGATGGACAGAATGATAGACAGAAACACAGACAAATAGATAGGTTAGTGGATATATGGACGTAGGGATGGATAGAATAATGGGTAGAATGACGAATAGAATGATAGATAGAACAACGTATGGGTGGATGGAAACAGAGCAGTAGAAAGAACGACAGAGCAATGATAGAAATGGGCGGATTTATGGAATGATATAAATGATAAAATATATAATGACAGAGCAATGGATAGATGGATATACAGATGAGTGAATGAGATGATAGATAGATAGATGGATGGATGGATGGATGGATGGATGGATGGATGGATGTGTGGATGAATAGGATGATGGATAGAATGACAGAACCATAGACAAATAGATAGATTGATGGATAGATATAGTAGATGTATGGATGGATATATAGAGCGATGGTTAGATAGATGGATGTATGGATGGATAGAATAACAGACATAACCATAGACAAATAGACAGATGGACGGATAGATGGACGGATGGATGGACAGAATGATGGGGAGAATGACAGAAAAATAGAATGATAGGACAACGTATGGATGGATGGAAAAAACAGTAGAAAGAACGACAGAACAATGATTGATATGGGCGGAATTATGGAATGACAGGCAGAAAAAAGAATGACAGAGCAATGATGGATGAATGGATACAACATGATAGATAGATAGATAGATAGATAGATAGATAGATAGATAGATAGAT
>CAIGQV010000641.1:7826264-7847556 GCA_903798115.1 Danio jaintianensis | reverse complement strand
AGATAGATAGATAGATAGATAGATAGATAGATAGATAGATAGATAGACAGATAGAATGAGAGAGATAATGACAGACAGATGTGCAGATTGTTACATAAAGCATGAAACGGCACACAGCAGGTTCATTAGTAAAGAATGATGATGTTAATGAGGTGTTATTTGTGCATGAAATGAATCACGTCAAAACAGATAATGGAATGGTTAAATGGTATGGTATGAATGTTTGAAGTAAAAAAAAAAAAGAGGAAGAAAAAAAACAAATTTAGAATCAAGTGCAAACACGTATCTCTTGCAGTCTGCAGTACCTCTGACGAGACTGGTTATCCCCAGCCGATTAACAAACAAATTGTCAAGCTCTTCACTTCCTGTAAAGAGTTCGGCTATCACATAAAGATTGGGCCTGACCACTCGGGCTGCGGCTAACATGGCCTACAGACACAACATACATCATGTCACATGTCAAAATATATATATACAGTGGGGGAAACAAGTATTGAACACGTCCCCATTTTTCTCAGAAATCACATTTCTAAAGGTGCTGTTGACTTGAAATTGTCACCGGATGTTGGTAACAACCAAAGAAATCCAAATAGGCAAAGAAAACAAATCTAATTAGTTTACAAATGAAGTTATGTGTAATAAAATGAAATGACACAGGGAAAAAGTATTGAACACATGAAGAAAGGGAGGTGTAGAAAGGCAGTGAAAGCCCAGACAGCAGCTGAAATCTCTCAGTAGTTCTTCAGCAACCCTCTGCCCTTTGTCAGTGTAAACATCTACATTAGTCCAACATCTGCATTACCAGGATGATGAAGATGAAACCAGGGTGGACATTTCAGCAAGTGATACAAAACACACTCTCAAATGCTTTCAGAGAAAGAAAATTAAGCTGTAGAATAGCCCAGCCAATCACCTTGACTAGAATCCAATAGAAAATACAAATTAAAGCTCAGGTTTGATAGACGAGACCCACAGAACCATCAAGATGTTTACACTCTGTTGAAGTCTGTGAAAAACTCAAACCTGAGCAACGCATATGACTTCATTCTCTATATGAGAGGCGTCTTTATGCTGCCATCACCAAAAAAACATTTTATATAAAGTATTAAATACATTTCAGTAGTTCAGTACTTTCTCCTTGTGTCATTTCATTGCTATTACACATACTTCATTTTATTTTTATGTTTGTATTGTTTGGGCTTTTATCAAAATCTGGTTCAATTCCATATCAACAGCTTCTTTAGAAATATTATTCCCAGGGGAAAAAAAAAAAACTTGACATGTTCAATACTTATTTCCCCCCAACTGTAAATAAAAAACACCTGCAGTTCAACCTCAGAAGAAATGAAAATGATTTGGAGAATGCCAAATATGAAAGAAACGACGCAGGAGAAGTTACACAACACAATCTATTATCACTGTCGTCAATTGTTATCTACAGATCTACAATGACTTTGCAAAACATTCTGAGTTCCTGCTTGCATCATATGAGGTCATTTAAATATAAATATGACTGCAGATCAGAAATAGTGGAAACTTGAGCACATACCTCAGCCACGTGAAGGGGTGTGGAGTGGCAGTTATCCAGACGCACACCCGAGAAATGTTTGGCCGTGATCTCGGTGTACTTCTTCATGTGAGCCCACAAGTATGGACAGTCCTCTGGTTTGTCACCATAGCGGAGCTTTATGCTGTCGCCCCAGCAAACAAGCTCTCTTCTGAGGTAAACAGTAGACCCTATCAGAGAGATACATCAGTGTAAGACTTGCAGTTACTCAGCAAGCTTGGTTATCAGAATGATCATGCAATTGTAGCATATCTTTGTTGGCTTGCCAGCATGCTGGTATATGAATTATTGTTCAACAGATACCAACACACACATGGGTGGTTGACAAATAGGCTGTAACAATGCTTTTTTTTAGCAAAACACTATTTTTGAAGTAAAAACTAGTTATATTTATGTAGTCTGATGTTAGAGAAAATAAGGGGTCACTAACATTATCAATTCTTTTGTCTTGTTTCTAGTCTAAATAACCTAAAATATCCATTTTTTGATATTGTCTTGTTTTAATATGCCAAAATTAAGTACAAACAAGCAAGATAATCTGCCAGTTTGGTAAGTAAATAATCGTATGCCAAAACAAAAAAACAAGGTTATTTTTGCTTGTTTTAAGGAAAAACTCACTTAATTTTGGCATATTATTTCTTAAAACAAGACAATATTTAAAAAAAAAATGCTTCTTGGTATCTGCAAATCCGTCATTTGATAACTAGTCATGAAAAGAGAGGCTAACTATCCCTATAGGTTTCCAATATAGAGGAGATTTTGCTGAATTCCGAGTCTTTAAAAGGAAAGATCTCTGAGATATATTCTGCTTAGATTATTACAACTCTTCACTGGGATCACTTAAAAATGTGTCAAAGAGATTTGGAATATAATTTTAATGAGGATCAGTGGGAGACTATATGCCAGAATACTCTCATTCCCCTTTTCAATAACAAAATAGTTGAACAAAATTATAAATTTACACATAGGATGTATCTGACACCACTTCGTTTGAGCAAAATGTACCCCAATGTATCATCCAGGTGTCACAGATGTAAAACCTTTTAAGGATCAATCATGCATATTTTTGGGAATGCAAAAAAACTTTTTTTTTTTGGAAAGCAGTATAGGACTTCACAGCCAAAGCTTTGCAAACTCCACTGGACAACACACCAACACTATACCTCTTTGGTACAAAATTGAACAAGACACTTGATCCTACTTCTACAAAGTGACTCATTTCCTATGTAGTAAAAAAATGCACTTTGCTCAATTGGAACCAACAAAGGCCTCCAACATTTGAACTGTTCATACAACTTTTGAATGAAACAATGCTATTGGAACAACATACATACTGCTTAAGAAACAAAGGGGATATCTTTCAAATATGGATGCCTCTACTAAACCTCTGACCACCTCAGACGTATTTTCATAATAAGTGTGACTTTATTCAATCACAGCAGAACTTTATTCTAAACTTTATTCATTTATTCTGATTCTTGTATTCTTTGTTTTTTTATTTTTTTTATTTTGTTAATATACTTGTGTATACTGGTATCCTTGCCCTTTTTTGTTTTTGTTTGTATGTTCATCTTGTTTTTGCTTTGTTTGCTTCTATGTTCATTAAAACCAATAAACAAAGAATAAAAAAAAATAAAAAAAAACCTTCTTGGTGTAATATGTTATTTTTTTTTAGATTTTTTTGGACTAGAAACGAGACAAAAATAATCGAAGTCAGAAAAGCATTTTTTTTTTTTGCAGTGTACTGAATTGTACTGTAAATATGTCCTAGCAAAATTTAAGAAAAACAACTCAATAATGTACAGATAGCATGAGAACGATTTATCTTCATTGTTGGACACTTATCTTCATATAGTGCTATTTATTTTCTATGAATAATATATTTTTCTCCATGATTTGTTGGACATTTTCAATAAATAGGGATGTCACACCAAAGGACAACACAATTTAATTTTATAGTGATTCCAAAAAAAAAGTGTAAAAAAACTTAACGTGCAATTCATGTGATTCACAGGGGGCTTCAGTAACATGATCTTGAATGGAGTCCCTCAACTAATTAAAGTTCTCCATGAAAAGTGCTTATTTAAAATTAACATACAGTGTCACACCAAGGCATGGGCCGGTATAAGTTTCTGATGGTATGATAACCTTGAATATAAATATCACAGTTTCACGGTATTGTGACTACTGCTCTAAAATATATTCTTTTTAAATGTCTGGGTAAAAAACAAAAACTTGTTCCCCTTTGAACACAATACATTTTATTTTGAGAAACATTTCAAATATTTTGGAACAGTAAACCTGTCAGGCTAAATAATGAAAATGAAATATTGACTTCTGCGGTCTTCATTAGTTTAGATTTTTTTTACAATATAAAACGCCATCTTTGGAGATCTTTTCTGCTGGAGATACTGTTGTCCTAAAAAACCAAAAAATAAATAAATAAATAAATAAAAAGTAAATAAAAAAATCTTACACATACTTAGGAACAGTATAGCAGAAAATTTTGACGGTTTTAAAACCTTGACTTTACCAAACCATGGTATACCTTGAAAACAGTTCTAGTCACACCAGAGGACAAGGTTGTCTGTGATGTAAATGTATCAAGTTCCTATGTTTTTAGAAAAATATAGATGAAAAAAAAAGGATTACCATTTACTAAAGTAGCCATATTAGCCAAATAATAATAGCCATAATAGCCAAAAGGTATTTATTAATGATTTTCCTTTTAATTTATAAGAGCTGTAATTTATTTAACTATGTTTGAGACAGTCACATCATAGGACAGTTTTTAGATTTGGCTCAAAAATGTAAAAAAAAACAAAAATAAAACATTAATAACACAGCAGGTTTTTTTTAACAAGAGGTCCATAGAAGACAAATAAATGTTTAACCATTTACTGCATTTTAAACAATGACAACACTAATTATATTCATTTTTATATTTTATATTCATGTGTGTAATGAATGTGACCAATCAGAAACATTATTATTTTGTTATATTTAACAAATAATGCATAAACAACCTTTCCTATCCGGCAAAAGCAATGGTCAGTATGTAATCCAACTCCAAAGGTATTTGCGACAAGGAAATGAATGTGCTGTTCTTTAGGACAGAGTCATGCTCCTATTCCTTTACAGGCCATCTTAACACTTAAGCCTTTTTTTTATATATAGACCATTTTAATGTGGTGATGTCATTGGCCCACAAACATTTCCTGCTTGTCATCAAACTATTTCATAACTGTAACAAGAGGCAATTCAATCATAAGCTAATGTTAAAACAGCTATCATAACATTATTTATCAATATGTGTCTCTTTCTGGATTCTCGGAAGCTATAGAAAGTAAAAATGTAGAACAGGAAATGTGTTGGGACCATTGTTTTTGTTTACATCCCTCAAAATGGTCTATATAATCAGTTGTGATTCATAGAATCCTGTATTCCCTCTCTATGTGTAATCAAGAGTTCGCAACAAGTCTGTTTCTTGTGTAGTAATCTTCTATGTTGTAAAACTCTTAGAAGTAATGTTGTTAACACTACTGCAGTTAAACAAGATCGCAAATAGACCATGTCAGTGCAGGACTGAGAAATGCACTGTGACATACACATATTGCACCCATACACCAATATGCATACACTTTCAAACATGGTCCAATAGCCGCCAAACAAATATGTATACACGGATCTCTGTAGTGGTGTCAGTGTATTGTGCATGTGTGTTTGTTTAATGTGAATAAGTTTTTTTTTGTCTACTGTCTAAGGCTATCACTGTGTTTATGTACCATTTCAACTCAAAACCAATTCAAACAATATCCTATCTTTCCATACACACTGAAATAACCACAGACACATGTTCCTCTAAACACCATTTATTAAAAAAAAAAAACCATAGATAGATTACATACACTCACCGGTATCCTCTCCTCAAAACCAAACCTGTTCAGATTGCAGCCTAGGACATTTATACAGTGTTTTCCCACCTCCATTCAGAGCGGCCATTTTGGGCTGACATCACAGGGTCATGACTTCATGGCCGGTGATAAAACCCATTGTTCTGTTGTTTATATTCATTTTGGTTGTTTGTTGTGTTGTATTTTGAGTTTTGTTTGCATACTTATTTACTTCCATTAATTTATATTAATTTAATGTCTTTTATATGTATATTTGTCTACATGTTACCATACCAAAACTCTAAAATGGTATAATCCATGGGCGGGGCCAGTGACATAAAACGGCTTCCAAACCTTCACTTAGTGTGGGGTTGTTGTAGTAGGAGTTTGCTTTGTGTGGAGAGATTGTGTTATTGGCAGATTTTTTCCCCAGATCTTTTTGATTTAGCTGAACAAGCCTGTAAATATTGTATAGTTTATTTTATTGTTATTTTGTCCCTTTCTAGTGGTGGGCAAAGCGAGGCTTCATGAAACACTGAAACAGTCGAAGCAAATGTTTTGAAGTTTCGAAATGTTTCAAAACCCGTCTCCAAAGTGACACCTAGTGGTAATTTTTTAAGTATTGCTCTGGAACGGTTTCAACAAAGAATCAGTTAAGCAAATTGAGGTATTAAACCCCACGTTGTAGAGTTGAGATTTCAAATGATTTGGTGAAGCGGTGAGAGTTCCTGAATAACGTAGAAATAATGGGTTCGAATCCAGGCTGGTGCAGCTATAGATGTTAGTTTTTTTAAATGTCCTGTTCTTGTAACATGTTTTGTTTTAACATTGATCTGATATCCGAAAGAACATTCTGTGAATAAATATGTCTCGTTTTGGTCAAAAAAAGTAACATTATTAAAATACATCAAGTCACAATTTAAGAGTATTTGTGCAAGTTGGGATTCGAACTTCATTTGCAGCACAGTTACTCTGTGCACACGCACAGTCCACTAGGCTACCAATGCAGATTTGCCAGGTCTCGAAATGCTTCTGAAATGACCGATGCTTTGAATCGCTTTAGTCACATGACCTGGATTTTCGAAACACTTTTGTCACGAGACCTGGGTGTTTCGGATCATGCTTTGAAACACTTGCGCTTCGGGATCTCAACACTGTGTCGAAACATCTTTTTCACGTCAGCCATCCCTATCACTTTCACCTTTTTGCTGGATTTTTTTCACTTTGTGCCAAATAAATCACTCATCACCTTTATCAGCGCTTCTGTGTCACTTTTGCCTCCCATCCGCTGGTTCAATCCTAACAGGCCATGTTTGATATCCCTGCGAGGCTAATATGGTGTACTGAACGTTTACATTATATGTTAATACTTGTGTGACATGTTAACGTTTTAAGAAACTTAGAATGTTTCTTCACACACACCCAGTCAAAATGCATATGCAAATCAACTGGATGCATATGCAAACGGTAAACAAAGGATCGTACAAAACTCACTGGTTATCAGAGCCCTCAAGATAACCTCCCAAAATCTATAAGATGGCAGACACACCCTTGAAGGACACCTCTACGATCTTCGTTCTGCTACAATTAACGATAATCAACCTAAATATTCATAATTAAATAAAACTTATTATTAATTTAATATTCATAATTATATGGGTTAATTTTTTGTGTGACTGTGAAAATGCAATGTCATGTCAACAACACACATATAACTGCTGACTGACCTGCCTCTGCAAAGTTTCTGAGGGGATCGTCTCCCATGACCCATCCGTTATGAGCGAGCAGATGACAAGCGTCATTGGGATTCTGCATCAGCTGGCCTTCCTGCTCCATGGTCATGTCCTCAAATGGGAAGGTAAAATATCTGAATCATTAAAACAACAAAACAAGGCCAAACTGTAAATCTGACATACTCATCAGAATATCAAATTATACAATGTTTAGATATTACGTGGATACAATGAGGAGGAAAAATGTAATTTAGACATATTTCTGACATGCATGTATAGTTTGTCTGTTTTAGAAATTGAATACATCATTACAACTAATTAATTGTATGTGTACATTCTTCTGTGGGTTAAATATTTAAATGCTTGAGAAACATGTACATAGTTTGTCAGATCCAAACATTCAATGTAAAAAAATAATAAAGTAAAATAAAATAAAAAATTAAATTAAATTAAAAAAATAAAATGTGTAATAAAATATTTTTATTAAAATGAAATAAAATAAAATGAAAATAAAATGAAAACAAAAATATACTAAACACAATAAAATAAAAAAATAATAAAATTAAATAAAATTAAATAAAAACTAAAATAAAATAAAAAAAATTATTAAATTTGAAATAAAATATTTTAATAAAATGAAATTAAATAAAATGAAAATAAAATAAAATGAAATGAAAGCAAAAATATACTAAACACAATAAAAAAAATTAATAAAAAAAATTATAATAATTAAATTAAATAATTTAAAAAATGTGTAATAAAATATTTTTACTAAAATGAAATAAAATAAAATGAAAATAAAATACAATGAAAACAACAATATACTAAACACAATAAAATAAAATAATGACTCATATATTTTAACGGCTTAATCAAATTTTTGTCATCAAAAGGCATTGCCAGTTCACTGATATCATGAAACTTCAATTAAACAACAATTTATTTAAAGTTATTATAGCTACAAGTACATTCTCCTATATAATAGTAATACATTTCTGACACAATTTCTTCAAGATTACCAGAAATACTTGTATCTTTTCTGTACTCAGCTAAGTTTTTGTAAGATTTGCTTATTCTTATTTGTTAATTTGTCTTTTACGTCATATAAATACAAAATTAACTAAGCACCTTTATGACAGTCAGATGATCTTTCTTGTGTAAATAGTGGTTCCTGACCACAATAAGTTGCTAATTAGACCAGACAAGACTGTGTAACATTTACCTCGTCATCAAAGGGTTTTGCTGAGTGACAGGTCCAAGCTTAGGGCCATGGGCGGCAATTCTTTCATAACAGACCGTTCCCACAATGCAGTCTATAGCCTGTAAGGAAGAAATGTTGTAAACTAATCTGACTGTCATCATAGATACCGTAAATAGATTCTCTGTAAATCACACAAACACGTTTTTCAGAAACTAGCCTTCTCATGATGACTGTGCATTTTCTTGTAGCATTCCACATTTAGTTCCTCTAGACTCTTCTTAAACCAATCACAGCACTCTTCGATGGATTTAGGGCCATTACTGTTGTTGTGATAAAAAAACAATAACAAGGAAGAGATTTAATTTTTGGAGCGCAGTATGCAAAAACAGACAATAAAAAATTACATCTTGAATGAAAACATTAACGAATTACTAAATACATTTTCTAAAAATTTTTTTTTTTTTTTTTATAAATGAATGCACCCCGATGAGTAACATTTTTGTTTTCTGAGCAAAAAATAATGACTTTCAAACATTTGTATCATGGTTTACTCAAGACACCCACTCAAAATGTAATTTAGTGCAACAACAGATTATATACAGTTGCAATCAGAATTATTAAACCCCCTTTGAATTTTTTTTTCTTTTTTAAATATTTCCCAAATGATGTTTAACAGAGCAAGGAAATTTTCACAGTATGTCTGATAATATTTTTTCTTCTGGAGAAAGTCTTAATTGTTTTATTTCGGCTAGTTTTTAATTTTTTAAAAAAACATTTTAAGGTCAAAATTATTAGCCCCTTTAAGCTATATTATTTTTCGATAGTCTACAGAACAAACCATCGTTATACAATAACTTCCCAAATGACCCTATCTTGCCTAGTTAACCTAATTAACCTAGTTAAACCTTTAAATGTCACTTTAAGCTGTATAGAAGTGTCTTGAAGAATATCTAGTAAAATATTATTTACTGTCATCATGGCAAAGATAAAATAAATCAGTTATTAGAAATGAGTTATTAAAACTATTATGTTTAGAAATGTGTTGAAAAAAATCTTTTCTCCGTTAAACAGAAATTGAGGAAAAAAATAAACAAGGGGGCTAATAATTCAGGGGGTTTAATAATTCTGATTGCAACTGTACACACAAAAAATATCATATTTGGCACATTTACCAGCGTAACAGTTTTTATTCACTTAAAATATCATTAACTTTAATGTAAACACTTAATACTTGTATATATTTTATATTAAGTGCAGGTGTTTGTTGCTTCATCTTTAAACAATTATTTTTGTTATACCATTTAAGATTAAATATTTATAATGTTTAATATATATTTATAATATTGTTATATAAAAATATATACTTTTTTTTGTACATTTAATTTAATTTAACCAACATTTTATTTAATATAATTTATGTATATTATATATAAAAATACTGTGCCGTAAACTGTGCTGTGCCATACTGTGCTTAATCAGAGAAAGTTAAAGTTAATTCAATAATAATATTTACAGTACATATAAATTGGCTGTCATGTCAATATTATGACCATCTGAATATTATGCCATCATTGTGATTAGAATTATCTTGGTTACCCTAAGGTAATTAAGAACTAGATATAGATATAGTCACATAAAACACACAACCAGGCAGTTACAGCTAGCAAACTCACGTGTGTCGGCCAAACACCTCCAAGGCCAGTTGCATGTCTACAGTGTTGCTGAGGCGTCTGAACTGTGAATCCTGGATGACTTTTAGTTTTGGCTTTCCCTCCAGCTCAGGACCCACTGGTTTGTTACCTATAGACGCCAAACACACACAACTTAACTCTCAATGTCCATGAAAACAGGACAGAACTTTCAAAAACATGCTAGAAGACTTTAAGTGCTCACCAGCTTGAAGAACCTTCCTAAACTGCTCCACAGCTTTCTCAACGTTCACCTGAAGAAACTCCCATAGTTTCAGATGGGTGAAAACCTCTGTCCAGAGAAGCCCTTTCAGGATCTGAAACAGCAAGCCAAATTATTTACATTGTCACCACAAACTTTACAATACAATGTTTCAATACAGTACAAAGTCACAGTCAAAAGTTACGATAATGAAGATTTTTATCTTTTTTTATCTTTTTAAAGAAGTCCCTTATGTTCAGAGAAAAGTTTTTTGTTTGTTTGTTGTTGTTGTCCAAGAGTAAAAACAGTTCTCCTATATGACATATTATTATAAAAGTTTAAGTTTAAATTAAAAATTATTTTCTTACTAAGATATTTTTGTCTTGTTTCTAGTCCAAATATCTAAAAAAAATCTTAAATCAAGACGCATTTTCTAGACAATTTTAAGTTTTCTACTTTAACATATTTTTAAAAATGTACTTTAACAATAAAATGTCCAGGGGCCGTTTTGTAAGTTAAAACGTTGCCTAGTTGTAATGTAAAGGGACACTAAGTTGCAACTTACACACTACTAAATATTTTTGTGTTGCACCACTGAACTTAGTATAAACGTAATTCTCCCCCATTCTCCCATGTATAACGCTAGAAAAGGGATGACAGCGAGATTGGTTTGCATTGAGGAGCTCATGATAATGACCTCCCTCTACTCACAGCCTTAATTTCCTTCCAAATTTTTTCCCCAAAGTTTGTGAAAGAATAGTTGAATTTTCCTTTAAGTAGTGTTTTGTGCTAATTGTATTCATCAATTAAAACGAGAATTTCTTCATGATGAGTTCCTCTCCCTGCTCTTTTCTGTTTCATGTGTAGGATATTAATAAAAAATCAAGTTTAATGTTTTGATGACTTCATGTGTATTTCGCATGCATTCACGGCTCACGAAGCAGGTACGTGCGTCATCTGTTATTAGTGACTGACTGTAATGTAATGTAGCCTAGGCTACTATAAAAATTTAATTTGTCATTTAAATTTCATAGGACAGTTATATATAGATGAATTAGTTGCAGAATTTTAAAGCAGTTTAACAATTTAAATGCTTCTTATTGGATATTATGTCATTCAATGCGACTACGCATGCCTTTACGGAGAGCTACTAACTACGGTTTGCCTTAAGAATGTAGTGCAACCGAAGTAAGAACAAATTTAGTTACAACCTAGCTAGTAGTAGTCTAAGAAAGAACTTATGAACAGCTAGTGCAACCCCACCCAGTTTCTTACACTGACCGATCATTTCCCTTCAGAAGTCTTCAATGTATCTTCAGGAGTCAAGAGTATTAATTTTGTGTTGCCTGTATGTGTATTTCTTGACTCTGAAAGTACTGTAATGCATTTTTTTTTTTTTTAAAGACTATCCACTGAAGGAAAAAAAAGTCACCCTGGATGCCTTAAAGGTAAATTAACCATAAATGTTACTATCTGAGATAGGCACAATATATCGTTTCAGTCTCAATATGGCAATATGATCATTCGCAATAGTTACATCGCAGCATATGCAATGTTGACTCTGAAATATAGTTATTATTTTGCATGTGTTTTTGAGGCATGAGGATTTAAAAAGCATTCAGGCATAAGAAATTGTACCATTTGTAACTTTAATAATGATTATTTTTATTGAAATATTCATTCAATGAAGATTTTACATGTGATTATTAAATAAAAACGCTGTTTACTTCATTTGTATATTTTTGTGTATTGTATTCATCTATGCTCATGGATTGTTTTTTAAATATTTTATGCATGATTCACCCCCCTACAGAATCATCCCAATCAATCTAAAATGATTAATTCTTTCTCTTATATAGAGATATTCAAGTTATCTGGTGAAATTGTACTCATATCGCAATATATTAACTGCAGAAAAACAAAATATCACAATGTTCGGTTTTTCCAATATCGTGCAGCCCTAATTTGGGAGAACCATCACTTTAATTATCCATAATTGTGACCATCAGTATATATTTGGAACACTTAATACTCCTTCCAGACTCACAGTAATGCGTTTCTCATTCTCAATAAGAGGAGGAAGTCCGCTGTCGCTGTATTTTCCATCCGCTACGGCGCAGCTGAAGTGCCACAGGGCTCTGTCCAACAGCCAGGCCGGTTTCAGATGAGGAGAGTTCACCAGGTTATATCCACACTCTGGATGAAGTCTGATCCACTTACTGTTGGAAGCTAGAAACAATCATAGTCTTACAGGTAAATCTTTAAAAAATCATGTTTCTTTTTTTATCATACAGAAAGAAAATCTACAGCACAGTTTTTAATCATCAATGTGACCCTTTGCTTGTTGTTCTCAATCAGCAGGTGCGATTTCCTAACATAAGCAAGCGCAGCCTGCTCTAATTGTTAGTATGATATTATATTACATACACTAAATCCACAGTGTGGCGGAAAATGAAAAGTTGACATGTAAACACAGTTAATTGGTCAGAAAGTAACTGGAGATGAATTGTATGCAGCGTTCTGATAAGATGTGGTACGTTTGCAGATAATAAATGGGAAGTAAACACAATTTGGGTATGCTCATTCATTAAGTGTGCTGAACTTCAGTCTGGTGTTTAAAGAGCTGCTGTGACTCTACTGCACAGTCATAATATCACCACCGCAAATGATGAAGACAGCTGTGTAAAGGTTGTTGTACAGTATGTTCAAACAGTTCTTGCAATTAGTTTTTCTATTAAGGGGCAATATTTCAACCCTTGAACTGATTTCCGTTTTTTATCTTTACAATGGCCATTTTTGAACCTTATTAGCTGTATCTATGATTGGTTTTACATCAATTACTTCAAATTAAACTAAATTATTTCAATTAAAGTCCTTCAAATAATCGGAATATTATAAACTGCTATATGGCAGCACGGTGGCGCAGTGGTTAGCACTGTCGGCTCATAGCAAGAAGGTCGCTTGTTCGAGTCCTGGCTGGGACAGTTGGCATTTCTGTGTGGAGTTTGCATGTTCTCCCAGTGTTCGCGTGGGTTTCCTCCGGGTGCTCCGGTTTCCCCCACAGTCCAAAGACATGCGCTATAGGTGAATTGGGTAAACAAAATTGGCTGTAGTGTATAAGTGTGTATGTGAATGAGAGTGTGTATGGGTGTTTCCCAGTACTGGGTTGCGGCTGGAAGGGCATCCGCTGCATAAAACATATGCTGGAATAATTAGCGGTTCATTCTGCTGCGGTGACCCCTGATAAATAAGAGACTAAGCCGAAGGAAAATGAATGAATGAATGATAAACTGCTATACTACCAATAACACTTTGACAAAGAAATAGTGTTTTATTCCTTATTGATGATTATTAATGTTGTTTATTGATAATAAAACATGTTTATGTTTGAAGAAACGGCACATTACACAGACAAAACCTGATGGTCTATGAAGTCAGTCAAGAATTAGCTACACTGAAGCTATGTAATGTCATCTTTTCAGGCCTTTGATGCTTTGATGTTCAGGTGAGGGCGTTTGTGAGCATGCAAAAAAAAAAAAAAAAAACTCTACAAAAGCACTTTCAGTGATGACTGATCTAAGAGCATCAGATGGCTATAACATTTTGAAGCTCAACAGAATGATGTTGGATTGCTTAAGAGGCTTAACACTGGGTTAGGCCTGCACAATATATCGTTTTAGCTTTAATATCACAATGTGCGCACCTGCAATGTCGAGTCAATATTATAGTTGACTGGGAGCCACACATACATGATTTGTGGAGTCATTGCAAAGTTTAACCATAAATTTACCAATAAGTTTATCACTTGTGTGTGTTTTTAAAGCCTTTGACTGTGAGCATTTCAAGCCACAATGTAAAAATGCAATGACAAAGAGTCAAGACAGCAAATATGTTTATGTTGTTTTAACTTATTTTAATAAGTTAATCAGGTTTCAACTACATTTTTTAAGTTATACAAAGTTTAACTTAATATTTTTAGTCAGTTTGATTGATGTAAGTTGAGATGACTAGAAAAGTTAATTTGATTCAACTAAAATTGATTTTTTTTTTTTACAGTGCAGTTTAAATGCATAGATACGATGAAGACAATAGAGTGTTATTTTAATTTTGATTATTCAATTTGTGCCTAAATACTCCCAGAAAACCATAGAATTCTGTTTATTTTATTTGTATCTTTGCTCTACTGTATTTATCAGTGCTTGTGATTGGTCTATTACATATTATGCAGATGCACTCCCCTAAAATAATCCCAATTAATCTAAATTTAGGAATTATTTCCATTCATTATTAGCGCCATTCATTTCATCTGGTGAAAACATTTTAGTTTTAGATTGAAAGTAGTACCTATTATGCTCCTTTTTACAAGATGTAAAATAAGATTTCCCTAAAATGTGTATGTGAATTTCAGCTCAAAATACCACACAAATAATGTTTTATAACTCTTTGAAACGGTCCCCTTTAGGCTTCAATCCAAATTGTGCCATTTTGGTGACTGTCGCTTTAAATTTAAATGAGATTGAGCTCTTTTCAAAAGAGGGCGGAGCTACAAATGCCCGTGTGTCAGCATAGTGGCAGATTCAAAAACAAGACTAAGGTCCTATGCTAATGAGGGAGAGATGTCACTAATGGGGGGCTTTCCCCATCTGATGACACGTACAAAGGGAGAATGTCAATCAAAGTGTTTCTGCAGTGTTTTTTTATCAAGTGTGATTATAAAAAATAAAATTAATACATTTTTTCCATTAGAGGCTGGTTATAGTCCCACACTGCTGCCACACAACCATTTTAAAATCCCTTATAAAAGTGATTTTTGCACAATAGGCCCCCTTCAAAAAAAAATCTTTAGTTAGTTTAGCCAAAAAATTAACTCTATATATGTTTGGAACAAGTGGAGGGTTGGTAAGGTCCTGAGGTCTTTGTCCTCAAAGAAATGCTGCTGCCTTCCTCATTGATAAAACAAATGTGTTATACTGTAGGTAAAATAACAAAAGCAAAGGATTGACAGACAAAAGTGTTAAATGTAAAACGCTTGGCACCCTGTTGAGCTACTTCTTTTACAGACCAAGCAAAACAAAGCTGGTTGGCAAGAAACAGCACTCAGTTGGACACCCAATTAACCTACGCACTAATCACAAGGCAGATATGAAAATGTGCTCCCATGACACACACGCAACAGTGGGCAACACGAAACATTAGAATGTCACGAAGAACAAGGCAGCCAACATTAATCTTCCTGCAGTGCGACTGAAAGGTCAACAATCTCAACCGCTGTGACGAGCTTTCAACTAGTCTCTGATTGCAGCAATTGACAGTCTATAAATAGCATAAACACTTGTTCCTTATTCTGCTGTGTCATTCTTCAGAAGTGACACTGCAATTCCAATGAGGTTAAAATAGCAAAGCTGCAGAGCTGGAAATTTTTTTGCATATTCACTGCACTGCAAAAAACTGCTTTTGTTACTTCGATTTTTTGTCTCGTTTCTAGTCCAAACATCTAAAAATTCTTAAATCAAGAAGCATTTTCTGGACATGTAAAGCATATTGTCTTGTTTTAGGAAATAATGAGTGAATTTTTCCTTAAAACAAGCAAAATAATCTGCCAATGGGGTAAACAAAATAATCTTGTTTTTCCCTTTTGACATAAGATTATTTTGCGTTCTTTTATTTGTAAACTTGCTCAATTTCTTTTTCAATTTTTTTCCATTTTTTTCAGAGGATATGTTTGTTTTTAGTAAATACATTTTATTTTATTTTATTTTGAGGGGATAGTGGGAAAATAAAAAACTAAGACAGTCTGTAATTTATCTTATTCTGTATTATATACTGCTATGTATGGTCTTGTTAAATACCAATGTAAAAAAAAAGATTACTTTGCTTACCCCATTGACAGATTATTTTGCTTGTTTTAAAGAAAAACTGAATTTTGACCTATTTTTTCTTACAACAAGACAATATGTTTTGCTCGTCTAGAAAATGCTTCTTGATTTAAGAATTTTTTGATGTTTGAACTAGAAACAAGACAAAAAAGTCTAAGTAAGAAAAGCATTTACAGTGTGTGTGTGTGTGTGTGTGTGTGTGTGTTAAAGATGGCAGAAACGTACCTGTGTGGTTGTACACCACGTCTGTGATGCAAATCATATTCCACTCTTTCTTAAGTTTCTCTGTCAGGTTGCCCACATCCATCCAGGTGTAGTTTTTGCCAGGTGGAGAGAAATCAGGGTTCAGCTCCAGCTGATCAGCTATGGAGTAGCATGACTTTGATAAGCCTAGTTTCTGCAAAGGCGTGAAGTGGATCATATTGTAACCTGAATTTTAAAAAAAAAGGAAGAAATAATTTGGTGGTTCATATATTTCAAAACCTTTTTTGTGTCTGCATTATACAGTTGAAGTCAAAATAATTTCCTGTGAATTTTTTTTCTTTTTCAAATATTTTCTAAATTATGTTTAACAGTGCACGGAAATTTTCACAGTATTTCCTATAATATTTTTTTCTTCTGGAGAAAGTCTTATTTGTTTTATTTCGGCTAGAATAAAGGCAGTTTTTAATTTTTACAAAAAAACATTTTAAGGTCAATATTATTAGCCCCCTTAAGCAATATTTTTCCATTGTCTACAGAAGAAACCATCAATGATTTGCCTAATTACCCTAACTTGCCTAATTAGCCTAGTTAAGCCTTTAAATTGCACTTTAAGCTGAATACTAGTATCTTGAAAATTAACTAGTAAAATATTATGTACTGTCATCATGGCAAAGACAAAAGAAATCAGTTATTAAAACTATTATGTTTAGAAATCTTCTTTCCATTAATTTCATTCTTTCTTCTTTCCATTAATTCCAGATTATTTTCTGTTTGTATTTCCTACTGTGCAGTAATGTTCAATATACAATCAAATTATTGTTGTGGAAAGACTCATTTTGTGTGAAAAAAAAGTCTTACTCTTGTGAAAAAGAAGTGTGCTTAACTGTATTGAAAGTGTACTTTTGGTACTTCAAATCTAAAATAAATGATAATTTTTAAGAAGTGCACTTGCAGATAATGTATTAAAATGAATATTAAAGGCCACTTAAGAGTAGAGTATACTTTAATAATGATCTTTCAACACACTTTAGTGCAATTTTCAACAATACACTTTATGACAATGCTCATAAGTTCTGCTTAAACACATTTTAAATCAATACATTTTCATGCTGATTTTACTTTTTCCAAAGTCAAATTTAAGCACTTTCCAGGTGCATTTTCAAATTTTTTCAGCACTTTAAGTGTGTCAAATTACATATGTACATACATACTGTATGCATACTTCAGAATTTTATATCAGATGTTAATGTAATATAGTATAGTATAGTATAGTATTCTAAGTAAAATCTATGATGGCATGTTGCCCCAAGCCCAATATTGAATTCATTCATTTTCTTTTTTCGGCTTAGTCCCTTTATTAATCTGGGGTCACCTCAGCGGAATGAACCGCCAGCTTATCCAGCATATGTTTTACGCAGCGGATGCCCTTCCAGCTACAACCCATCACTGGGAAACATCCATACACACTCATTCACACATACACTACAGCCAATTTAGCTTACCTAATTCACCTGTACCGCGTGTCTTTGGACTTGTGGGGGAAACCGGAGCACCCAGAGGAAACCCACGCGAACACGGGGAGAACATGCAAACTCCACACAGAAATGCCAACTGGCCCAGCCGAGGCTCGAACCAGCGACTTTCTTGCTGTGAGGCGATCGTGCTACCCACTGCGCCACCGTGACGCCTAAATGTCATTTACACACATCTTAAATATATCATGTTCCATCTAATTATGTATTTTCAAAGGGTGCAGGTAAAAGGACAGGCAGACCACGTTTTCATTTTATGCAAAAGCAAAGAGATTTATTTTGTGTAATCGGTTTATGTAATAGCCAATTATAAACTAATTACATAAAATAAATCTCTTTGCTTCTGCATAAAATGAAAACGTGATCTGCCTGTCCTTTTACCTGCGCCCTTTGAAACGAAAGTAAATATACATTTAAGATGGAACATGATATATTTAAGATACATTTAAGACACAATGCAGTTTAACAGTTTAAAGTCAGAGCAAAAGCCTCCTTAGATATATCTTAAAATATATCTTAAATATATCATGTTTCATCTTAAATGCATATTTACTTTCATTTCAAAGGGCGAAAGGGCAAAAGCAAAATGATTAATTTTTTCTAATTAGTTCATTATTGCCTATTTAATAAGATAAACTCTTACGAAAGCAAAACAATTATTGATTTTCAAACACTTTATTCAAAATCTAAGCACTTTTCAAACCAAAGCAGTAGATTAATATTCAAGCATTTCCAAGGATTTAAAACACCCGTACAAATACTGGTTTTGAGGGTTATTCTTAGTCTGCTAAAAGTAATTTTGTTTAAACTAATAAGTTGTCTACTGTATGAATAAACTGTGAATTCATTGTCATTTACAGTGTAAGTTGATTCATAATAAGAATTAATTCACAAAAGACATCATGAGCCAACGCAACACATTTAAAAAAAAAAAAATTCCAACATTTTTTTCAAAACAGACAGCATGGTGGCTCAGTGGTTAGCACTGTCACCTCACAGCAAGAAGGTGGCTGGTTCGAGTCCCGGCTTCCTCCTGTGTTCGTGTGGGTTTCCTCCGGGTGCTCTGGTTTCCCACACAGTCCAAAGACATGCGCTATAGGTGAATTTAATAAACTAAATTGGCCGTAGTGTGTGCATGAATGCAAGAGTGTATGGGTGTTTCCCAGTTCTGGGTTGCGGTTGGAAGGGCATCCGCTGCATAAAATATATGCGGGAATAGTTGGCGGTTCATTCAGCTCTGGCGACCTCTGATAAATCAGAGACTAAGCTGAAAGAAAATGAATGAATGAACATATTTCAAAATTTATTTTTGCTGTGACTTAACTAATTAATCTACATTGTGTCAGTATGAGTTTCAACAGATGCCGCAAAGTGAGTCATACCAGTTTCCTGGGCCACTTTGAGTCTGTCTAGCCATTCATCCAAAGGGCCCAGACACTTAGCCAGGTAAGTCTGCACTGTAATGCAATCCAGTGGGAGAATCTTCCTCTCATGGCCGACACGCAAAACTGGATCCACAACAATGTATCCACCTCCAGTTCTTTGCTCATTCCTGCAAACACAATAATACCCAATAGTAACTTATTGTTTATACAATAAGCAGAAAGTGCTCAAATTCCATAGCCACAAACCATAAAATACACTCACCCACACCCAAAGTAATACTGATAAGAGCCTGCTATCTCCAGGTCCAGTTTGCAGTATTTGTCTGAGTCATCCTCTCTGCCGCTGGGGTTTTCCCACTCCAGCTGACGGAAGCTGGAGGCCACAAACTTCTTGTACAAGGCTGGGTAATTGGTGTGAACATGCACACTTTTTCCTTGCAGGGTCGGGCCCAGGCGAAACTGAAGCTCAAAGCCTGAGTGAATAAAAATGTGAGTCACATTAGAAAACAGCAGGGGGTGCTACACATCCAATAATCCTGTCTGAATCTCAATCTCTTTTTTTATTGCAGTATAACATAAATACAATAAGACACAATTCGACTAACCTCTTTCATCTAAATTTACAGAACAGAGCACAAATAATAATCAGATCAATAAAATAATAATAAAAATAAATCAATTATAAAACAAAACAGACAAACACAGACAGAAACAATTATAAATGACATTACAGGGTCTTCTATCAATTTATTTATTCATTAATTCATTAATGAATCACAATTCATTCAATCATTAATTTTTCTTCAGCTTAGTCCCTTTATTCATCAGGGGTCACCACAGCGGAATGAACTGCCAACTTATCCAGCTTATGTTTTACACAGCGGATGCCCTTCAAGCTGCAACCCAGTAATGGGAAACATCCATACACACTCATTCACAAATATACACTACGGACAATTTAGTTTATTCAATTCACCTATACCGTATGTCTTTGGACTGTGGGGGAAACCGGAGCACCCGGAGGAAACCCACGCCAACACGGGGAGAACATGCAAACTCCACACATAATGCCAACTGACCCAGCCGGGACTCGAATCAGCGACCTTCTTGCTGTGAGGCAACAGTGCTAACCACTGTATATAAAAAGCTTTCTATGTACAGTATATTAAATACTTTTTGTACAAAATCATTGTATTGTCTTTGACCAATACACTCACACAGTAAAAAACGACATCTTAATGTAATTTTTAACCAATATTTATTAGAAAACTTATATTTAATTATTTGTATTAATTTATATGTATTAAATTAATTATTTATATTCATTTAAAGAGATATTTAATTGCTTTAAAAATGTCTTAGGTAGACTCAAATATTATTTTACTCATAAATCTAACATATAATTAAGCTATTTTACAAACCCACAATGAATTCCAGAGGAAACCCTATTAAAATGATTATGCAAATAAGAGATTTAGATTCACGGTTAATAATAGCACTGTTTCTACTCTCTATATAGCAACAGTCTCACCTTTACATACTATAGTACACTATATTTAAATCTACACAGCAAAACCTATGAGCACCACAGAAAACAGCACAGAACACCAGCACATTCCTCCACTATATATAGCAAAGCGCCATTTGAATGTGATATTCGGTGCTCATGGACCACGAGTATCCCGTAAATCTATCCACCTCCTGGGGTCCAAAAAGTCTTGAGTTGCAGAGCGTAATAAAGTATGGGAAATAAGATGAGTAGACTCATTTCTGCTTCAACAACAGCATTTAAAATGATGCAATATAAATATAATAAACAATAAAATTAACAGCACTACAGTAAAGATGATGGTGATTGCATAAATTGAAATATATGCACTTGCAATGCAGTTACATTTAAAAACACAGGTATAATAATGAGACCTACCTTGCTCTAGGCGAAACAGAGCGCGCTCCAGTCTCTCCATGTCATTCAGGAGAAGCACTCGGGTCTGTTTGCCACGGAACATGC
>CAIGQV010000641.1:7808120-7825864 GCA_903798115.1 Danio jaintianensis | reverse complement strand
AGATAGATAGATAGATAGATAGATAGATAGATAGATAGATATATAGATAGATAGATAGATAGATAGACTACCACATGCATGCTCAATGATGATTATTGCAAAAATAACAATAATTGTATAGGAAGCACATCAACATTCAATGCACAGACAATAAAACAGCTAGAAAATATGACACACCTTAACACCTGAGGCCTCTTATTTTTACAACTGTGTAAAACAAAGTAGATGGCAGGCATTTCATGCATTACAATGTACAGTAAACGCTACATTGTGGTGGCATTACTAAAATGAACTATTAAAGTTTTAATTACCAGCAACATCCGACAGACTCCTCATCAGAGTGTCACCCGATGTTGGCCATAGAGCAGAGCTTATGCGTCTAATAAGGTCATGCATATGAGGTGACATGACCTTTCAGTGACCCTAAATATAGCCTGTACCTTTAGTGTGGCATCTTCTTGGTTACATCAGTGAGAACATGCCTCGTGCATGCAGGATATAGATGTTCTATGGAATTTCCTGGAATTACAGACATGAGTGCTGGTGTAATTGTTCTGGAAAAAATATTAGTGTTGTTATTAATGTATATTTTAAGGATTTTTTTTTTTTTTTTACAATTATTTATTATTATTACTTGTGTATTTCAGTTATATTACACAAGCACGAGTTGACAGCAGCCTGAAAATAAACTTTAATAACTAAAAGCAACTTTACCTGATTACCTGTGGTGCCAAGCTCCTACTTTTTTCTATCAGCACACCTGAAGTATTATTCCATAGATAGATACACGTATTAGTCCATTATAGTTTCTTCATTTTTAAAGCATTTAAGTGATGAAGCAAACCAACCAGCTATGAAAAGAATCACAGTACATTACAAACATTTAATTGAAGCAGAGAAATACGAAGATAGACTACAGAAATCGGGCAACATTTTCAAGACTGTACAGAATTACAAACTGTGTAGAAATGTTTAAACTTACACTTATTTAAATGTGTTGGTTGTATTTATAGAAACAATATACACATATATATACAAGTATTTTGGGTGAATTATGAAATTAGGAAGATTACCTCATTAACAGAGTTTCTGCGTCGATTAAAGAGGCACGATGCTGCTCACTACGATTTTCTGATTGGTGGAATATTCAGTACAGCATCATGGGTAATGTAGTTTTTCCACTGGGATCCGCTTGCTGTTTTAAAAAATACGTTGAAACAGAAGTATACACAAAAACAGTAACATAAGCTCAGTATTATCACAAAATTTACATTACTGAAAAAAATGGTTGATTTAACAGGTGTAATAACAAAAAGACTTAATTTTTGTGTACTAATTTACTTATATACATTTTAAGAGTAAAGAAACGTTTCAAACCAAATGAAGACATTATAAAGTACAATATTTTCTAAGGTCTCATTAGCAAACGTTAATGCAATAACATCAGCTGAAGGAACTTTTGCTACAGACGTTTTATAAATATTAAAAATAGAGAAAAAATATACAGTTGAACATCTAAATATATATTAGCCTACTGATATAACAAATGTAACAATTGTTTGCATATGACATTTACACATCAAATGTTTTCAGTATTCCACCACATATTGTTTATATTAATTATACATATTTATTAATTCTTCTGAAGTTAAAGGTATTGTAAAACAAAACAAACAAAAAAACTAAAGGTAAAAGGTAATATTTGTTTTATTCTGTTAACTAATAATGACATTTCTTCTAAATTAAAATTAAAATGTTGTCATTTGGAGCTTTTTGTTTGTTTTTGATTAGCATAAAACACTGTATATTGTTAATGAAACCTGAGTTACTAGTGGAACTACATTGTACTGTATCATAGTGTATATATCTATGGTACTGTATGTAGTTTTAGCCTAGCCTCATCTACATGTGCCCGTGGGGGAATCCACACTGCATTCAACCAATCAAACGCCTCCTCCTCGAAAACACCGCCCACATGTTAGCGTGTGACAAGCAACTCACTCACAGCTGTGTTCTATTGTTATGGGATGGTGCTTTAGTAATTTATTTTAAATGAATTGAGGTAAGAGCAAATATCCTTGTTTTTTCTTTCTTTCCGTCTGCAGTATATTGTGCCTGACTGTTTATTTGGCCAGCTTGTTTTCTTCATACACATGCGCAGACTTCTTGTCAACTAGGAAGTGCGGTTTCTCCTGCTAGCTACAGTATCAGTGTACTGTAAAAGGTGAATGAGGCTGCTATATATGAGTACAGTTGATCCTTGCCGGCTTTGAAGAAGTCGAATGTCTCTGTTTTGCTTCCATTAACACTTTTATTCATATCTGTCTGTATAAGTAGATGCCATCAGGCTGACGCACGAGACAGAAACGTGACGTTGACCCATATATCTCACTTTACTAAAACTAAAACTATCTGGTTTAGTTGTGTCATCAAAAAGTGAGCTTGAATTTCTGGCGTTATTATTTGTGAATTAGTATATTTGTATAGTCCGTTAGTACGTATTTCAGGGCTGTTCTGGAGTCAGTTAACAGTCGCACTACCCTTCCTTATCTTTATTTGCAGGTTTTTCAGTAAAAGCTGATTAGACAACGGACATTTTTGTTGTTGAGGTAAAGTTGGTTTTATATTCGCACATTCGGAATTTCTCCCTAATAATATAATTTCAGACAAGTTCTAAATAGTGAAATCATATTAGCAGCCAATGACTATCAAAGTACAACATTGTTCACTGTCAAATAAATAGTGCTAATGTTGTTTTGAAATAAACAATATAGGTATAGTAGCATGCCACAAGTTGTCACTGAGTGAATGTGCGAATGTAAAACCAACTGTACCTCAACATTTATTTTTTGAAAAGCAGTTGTAACATGCTTTTGACTATATATACTTTTATGGCTGGATTATAGACTTGAAGAAGTATGTATTCTGTAACTCGAATTACCATGGTGTTACCATTTTTTGTTGTTTTTTTGTACTAGTCTTGCTTAGTTTTAGGGCATTTACAGTTCCAGTTAAAAGTTTGGAAACATTCAAATTTCTAAATGTTTTCTAAAAGACTCTTATGATCACCAAGGCTGCGTTTGTTTGATCAAAAATGCAATAAAAACAGCAATATCATACAATATTATTTTAGTTGAAGAACCTCTTTTCTATGTTAATAAATCTTCAAACTTTTTTGAGGTAAAGTTGTTTTTATTTTCACACATTCACAGTTTCTTCCTAATAATGCAGATTCTATATAGTGAAATTATATTAGCAGCCAATGACTATCAAAGTACAACATTGTTCACTGTCAAATAAATAGTGCTAATGCTGTTTTGAAGTAAACAATATAGGTATAGTAGCATGTCACAAGTTGTCACTGAACAATTGTGCGAATATAAAACCAACTTTATCTCAGTATTAGGCATGGGACGATAACCGTTTTCAAGGTATACCACGGTTTGGTAAAGTTAAGGTTTTAAAACCGCCAAAATTTTCTGCAATACCATTCCTAAGGTATGTGTAAGATTTTTTTATTTACTTTTTTTGTTTGTTTGTTTGTTTTTTAGGACAATAGTATCAGTAAAGTAAAGATGCCGTTTTAAATTGTAAAAAAAAAAACTGTTTTTGAAATAAATGAAGACAGCAGAAGTCAATAATTCATTTTCATTATTTAGCCTGACATGTTTACTGCTCCAAAATATTGAAAATGTTTCTTAAAATACAATATATTGTGTTTAAAAGGGGAAAAGTATTAGTTTTTTACCCAGACATTTAAAAAGAATATATTTTAGAGCAGTAGTCACAATACCGTCAAACCGTAAAACTGTGATATTTTTATCCAAGGTTATCATACCGTAAGAATCTTATACCGGCTCATGCCTACTCAGTATTTATTTTTTGAAAAGCAGTTGTAACATGCTTTTGACTATTATGTATTTTTATGACTGGATTATAGACTTGAAGAAGTATGTATTCTGTAACTCAAATTACCATGGTGTTATCATGTTTTTGTTGTTTTTTTGTACTAGTCTTGCTTGGTTTTAGAGCATTTACAGTTTCAGTTAAAAGTTTGGAAACATTCAAATTTCTAAATGTTTTCTAAAAGACTCTTATGATCACCAAGGCTGTATTTGTTTGATCAAAAATGCAATAAAAACAGCAATATCATACAATATTATTTTAGTTGAAGATACCCCTGTCCATGTTAATAAATCTTCAAACTTTTTGAGGTAAAGTTGGTTTTATTTTCACACATTCACAGTTTCTTCCTAATAATATAATTTCAGAAAAGTATTCTATGCAAATTCTAAATAGTGAAATCATATTAGCAGCCAATGACTATCAAATTACAACATTGTTCACAAATAAATAGTGCTAATGTTGTTTTGAAGTAAACAATATAGGCATAGTAGCATGTCACAAGTTGTCACTGTCAGAAATTGCATGCTAATACGACTTCAAAACAATCTTAGCACTAATTGATTGACTGTGAACAATGTTGTACTTTGATAGTCATTGGTTGCTAAAATGATTAGAATTTTCAAAGAATACTTTTCTGAAAATAAAATATTAAGGTGAAAGTCAGAATGTAAAAACAATTTTACCCTAATCTCATACGATCCTTCAGAAATTTTAATATTGTGCTGCTCATTTACTGCTCACTTATTATTCAATTCAATTATCAGTAATTATGATTTAATCATTAATATTGGTTCCTAAATATTTGCATTTGACTTTTTAGGGTTTTTTATTGAATATAACATTAAAAATGACACTTTATTTGAAATAAATATTTTGTACAATTTTAGTTGTCTATCTATTGAGCAGTTTGTGTCCTTGATGAATAAAGTTTTATTTAATGGTAATATGTATATATTATCATAAATAATTTATGACTGTCAAATCAGCATTTCTGAAGGATCATGTGACACTGATGAAGACTGTAGTAATGATTCCAAAAATTCAGCTTTGCAAAAGAGGAATAAATCACGTTGTAAAATGACAGTTATTTAACATTTTATTCATATTTCATGATTTTATATTTCATGTATAGAAGAGACAGAAGAGACTTCTGTCAAAAACATTAAAAATAAATAAATAAGTCTACTACAGTACAATGATACTACTTGGATTGTTTGAGAATAAATCTTTGTGAGATCTTTGTGTTTTGTCACCAAAATAGCTAAACCCTTTCTAAGATTTTTAGTGTAGGCTTGCATTTTACAGTACTGTAAAAATACTCGAAAATATCCGTCAACCTTTTAAAACAATTATATTTGATATACCAAAAGTCACAAAAGTGCCAATTTCACATCTGTCACATCCATAATGTAGTTTTTACCTCAAAAATGTCAAATAAAATAAAATATTTTTTGTTCTACAGTGAGCCAGCTCTTGTCCTTTAGATTAGTGCTGTTTCTTTTAGGTTGTGCAGTTTAATTCACAGAATTTCTACAAAGTATGTTGTATACTGGGCGACACGGTGGCTCAGTGGTTAGCACTGTCACCTCACAGCAAGAAGGTCGCTGGTTCGAGTCTCGGCTGGGTCAGTTGGCATTTCTGTGTGGAGTTTGCATGTTCTCTCCTTGTTGGCGTGGGTTTCCTCTGGGTGCTCCGGTTTCACCCACAGTCCAAAGACATGCGCTATAGGTGAATTGAAGAAACTAAATTGGCCATAGTTTATGTGTGTGAATGAGTGTGTATGGATGTTTCCCAGTACTGGGTTGCAGCTGAAAGGGGATCTGCTGCGTAAAACATGTACACACTGTAAAAAATGACCTTAATTTTAACAGTAAAAGTCTGTACAGTCTACAGTGAAAAACCTGTTAAATGATTAACAGTTCATATCTGTACAAAATACGGAAAATAACTGTAACAGATCTAACCTTTGTTTTCGGGAAAGTAATCAGAGTGTCTGAAATCTCACCATACACTCTCATTCACTAGTCCCTAAATCAGTTGATTAGTTTAGTCCACTAGACAGTAAATGACCACAAATGAGTGAATTCAGACACTGATGAACACCTGCTGTTAACAAGCACAATCACTGAAGGAAAGAACAAGAAATAAAACTATACAGCAACAGCCTCACACCAAACCAACTGAATTAAACCAGAGGATTAAACAACTCCACAAACAGCATTACCAGCTTCACTGATTACAGTCTGACTTCATTTCTGTAAAAATATTTAATAATTAAGAGAGGTTTATATGTTTTATTGAAAATCTTTTTTATTTGACCTCACCATCGTGGAGATCAGAGGCTGCTTTAGTTGGGCTCTTGATCCGTTACTCTTTTAATTTAATGTTTCTCTGGTTGTTGTAACTGTGTTTCTGAAACTCATCAGTTATGACAAGAATGGCAATGAGAAGCCGTATGTACTTAAGTGTTACAGTTATAATTTTTAGAATTTTATAAGTTAAGTTATAAAACAATACAATTATTTTGTCATTTTCATGTGATGTTATTTGGGACAATACCGCAGCTTCCCATTAACAGTAAACAAAAAATTATGGAGGAATTAACAAAACCTCCTAGTTAATAATTAGAATTTCATACACAAAACCATAAGAGCTCCAGCAATATTTTTAAGACACACAGACATCAAGAATCAGGATATGAACCTCAACCATGGTTGCTAAAAAGAAAAAAAAGCTGCATAATTCATTGATGCTGCAATGCATGCTGGGTGCCAGCATAGTACAAAACTCCCAGCATGCATTGCAGCGTGAATAAATTATGCAGCTTAAAGTTCTTACTATTTCTTTCTTTGCCTTTATTTTATGTTGTTCTGTGGGGGTAATATTTCAGTAGATTGCTTTGTATTGTTCTGTGTTGATTTTTATTATATTTTTATGTGTTTTTAAGTTCTGACGTAGATCAAACATTTTCATTGTGAATGGTGTATTTAGGCCTGTTAAACAGTCTTTAATTGTTGAAGCTACAGTGGTATTATTTATGTGTATTATTAATTCCTCACACATAACTAACCATAAGTTTAATGAGTACACAAGCTCATTCAGGGTGGTTCTGATGTTAAAGTTAATCTCATCAGACTTATTCTTAGATTTTCTTTTGGCTTTAAATGCTGTACAAATAGTGTGATTAACGCAATTAATTACAGCAACCAAATTAAAACTAGTGTTAAAATAAGAAGTTGAAGAACCCAACTAAAGCAGACTCTGACCTCCATCATGGTGATTTCAAATGAACAACAAAAATTTCATTAAGAGCTTTTGTTCACGTGACAGAAATAAAGTCAAAGGTCAGTAATAAGTGAAGCTCCTGATGTTTGTGGAGTTGTTTAATTATCCTCTGCTGAGATCTTGAGAAATATTTTTTTCATTGTATAATTTTTATTTATTTAGAGTTTTATTTTCAGTTGATTTCATCTTTGGTTTTGGCTGTAATTTGTATTATTTGGTCTTGTTTTTCTTTACTTTGGTGATTCCGCTTGTTAACAGTTGTTCATCAATCATTATCAATCTTCCTTTAATTAGACAATTATCTCATTAACTTCATCACTGCCTTAGTGTTCAACCCTCTGTAGTGAGGACACTAGTGAGGATTTTGCTCTGGGATTTAAAAGGGTTAAATGTGTTCGATGAAAAATTCACACTGTGGAATGTATTTTTAACGGGAATATTCCGTAAATTGAAATTACGAATGTAAAATGTTAAAAACAGTAGATTACTGGCAACCACAGCTGCCGGTATTTTTCTGTAAAATCAAGAAAAAAAACAGCAAAATACTGTAAAACCTTTTTTGTGTCACCATTGTGCAGGATAGTAGCATCTGTGTTCAAGTCTAAGATGAACAAAGAGCATCTGATGTTATGCTGCATCTTCTTTTGTTTAAATGTAACTGTGTAGTTACTGATGCAGTGAAAATCTGTTTGCTGATTGCAATCGCATGAACACGTTAATGCATTTAATGACTTTACATTTTTGTGAACAAAGCTACATTTTTGTGAACTGAACATTGTATCAGTTAATGAAATACGGTTATTTTCTGTAAATTTAAACAGTTCTATAAAGCTTCCGTATTTTTTACAGAAAAATCCTGGCAACCACAGCTGCCGGTATTTTTCCGTTTATTTTACGGATTTTTTTTAACAGTGTATGCTGGATAAGTTGGCGGTTCATTCCACTGTGGCGACCCCTGATGAATAAAGGGAAATGAGTGAATGAATGAATGAATGTTGTATACTGTAAACTCCATAACTAACTAAAATAGAAAATATGTTTACTGATTGATATTTTAGTTGTTTTGGAAAATATAAACAGATGTTTAAATATAATGTTAACATTTATATGTTCACCATTTTGTGAATTTATGTTTTGTGTTTTTACTGCAATTGTCACATCTATAGCACTGAAATTGCTCAGTAATTTGCTGGTTGAATAAAAGTAACTTTAAGTCAGAATTTGCCAGAGGTATGAATAATTTGTGGCTTGACTGTTTATATTAATTTTAGGTTCTCAAGATGTGGATTGTACTGCTGCTGCTCTCAATACATTCTGGGACAGTCATTTGCTACAGTGATGGAAACGTCGCAGCGGCTTGTGGGGACATGACACCTCAACATGGTTATGATCCCAAAACCACAGATCCACCATTCATCATCACAGCAGACAAATCCCAGTTCAGCCCTGGAGATGAAGTCAAAGGTAAAAAGACTGTATTTTTCTATACTCATCTGCTTTTTATAGATTGCACTACAAATGCAAAACAAAAACAAATAAATAAATAGATAAAAATGTAACCTGTTTGTTCATATTTACAGTCACGTTAGCAATGGGGTCTTCAGGAGGCAAAAGGTACTTCAAAGGATTCCTAATAGAAGCAAGGAATGCTGGAAATCTCCAGGAAATTGTTGGATCATTTAAGTTAATCAATCCTGACCTGTCTCAGCTTCTGAGGTGCAACAATAAAAGGGTTGGTAAATGCAGTTATCTTTTATTCTGAAGAGAAAAAAAATGCATTTACTTTTTTTAAGAATCAAAATAATAAAAAATGCAATATTGCTTTATTTATTCATACATTAGAATGTGTCTGAGCAAAAAATAATGACTATCATACAGGACGTTTTTATTCTAATTTAAAGAAGAAGTGCACTAAAATGTTATTCAGTGTTGTATATCAAGAAATCTTCAATCAATCAATCAATCAATCAACCTTTATTTATATAGCACTTTACTACAACCAAGGTTGACCAAAATGCTTTACACAAGTAAAAACAAATTATACAGCACAACAAAAAAGCAGACAATGCAAAACTATACAAGAAATATCAATAAAATACAACAAACATTAAAACATAAAGAAGTGTCAGTGCATGCATTAAAAGCCAATTTAAACAAGTGGGTCTTAAGCTTGGCTTTAAAAAATCTTGTCAGGCATATTTAGAACATCATTTGATGAGATACAGTATTAAAACACTGTATTTTTATTTTTTCACTATTCTTCAAATCACTAGAGTTTGTCAATTTGTTAACAATATGAACCAATGCTGACATATAAAATCATGACATATTATTAAACTTTTAAATAACTGTTATTTAAAGTAAGTAGATTTTAATTTTGCAACATAATTTATTCCTGTTCATAATTTATAAGCTGAATGTTCTGCATCATTTCTGCAGTCTTCATCAGTGATCCTTCAGAAATCCTTCTCATATGCTGATTTGACAGTCATAATATATATTTTTGTCAAATAAGTTTTTTTTATTGAAGACAGATTCAGAAAGAAAAGGATTCTCTGATTTACATATTTTGTCCACATATAACATAGGCAAAGCAAAGAAGAAAAAAAGAAAAGGAAAAACAATATGAAAATCATAATAATAAATAAAAACCCACCCACATAACAAGCCATTTTCAAAGAAAAAGGAACTTGTTTACAAATACCTGTTTGAACAACAGAGTATGATGACAAAGCATACTAAAACATTACAGAAATGATGCATTATTCCACAAGGTTTATTTCAAGGTAACAGATAAAAGGATGCCAAATTTTGTCGAATTGTTTGAGTTTTCTTTTCAAATAATACATAATTTGCTCCAAATGGGACAGAGGTAATTTCTCCAAGCCACAGTTTACCAGTCATAATATATTTATGATAATATATACAAATTTACCTAATACTTTATTAATCAAGGACACAAATTGCTTAATAGTTATAGACAATTGTAATTGTGCAAAATATTTTTTCTTTCAAATAAAGTGTCATTTTTTATTTTATCTATAGGTATATGTATAAAAATTAATATGACCTTTTATTTTATGCCTCTTAGTAAGTGCCAAATAGTCAGAATAAGTATAATAGTCTTAGTATAATATAATAGTCTGCTCATGCTCATGCCATCAGGTAGGCAGTACCGAAGCCTGAGGAGCAGATCAGTGCGGTTTTGTGACAGTTTTTATTCTGTTATCATAAAACTTTTGACTAAGACCACATTTTAAATATTACTGATAGCCAGTATGTAATAATAAATGCATAAACAGTTAAATTAGCACATATTGTCAATATTATAACTATTATAACAAACTGTGCAATAAGTATTTAAGTCTTTAGTCATTCCTTTTCTGTGATTTTAAATTGGTTTATATTGTATATACAGTTGAAATCAGAATTAATAAACCCCCTTTGAATTTTTTTTTCTTTTTTAAATATTTCCCAAATGATGTTTAACAAAGCAAGGAAATTTTCACAGTATGTCTGATAATATTCTTTCTTCTGGAGAAAGTCTTATTTGTTTTATTTTGGCTAGAATAAAAGCAGTTTTTGTTTTTTTTAAAACCATTTTAAGGTCAAAATTATTAGCCCCTTTAAGCTATATTTTGTATAGCAGAACAAACCACTGTTATACAATAGCTTGCCTAATTACCCTATCCTGCATGCCTAGTTAACCTAATTAACCTAGTTAAGCCTTTAAATGTCTCTTTAAGCTGTATAGAAGTGTCTTGGAAAATATCTAGTAAAATATTATTTACTGTCATCATGGCAAAGATAAAATAAATCAGTTATTAGAAATGAGTTATTAAAACTATTATGTTTAGAAATGTGTTGAAAAAATCTTCTCTCCGTTAAACAGAAATTGGGGAAAAAAATAAACAGGGGGGCTAACAATTCAGGGGGTTTAATAATTCTGACTTCAACTGTATAACTATATTTTTTATATATTTCTGAAAAGACAAAAGCTTATTTAAAATGTTTTCTGATGTTTTTTTATGCTCTTGCTGGGTGTCGATAACGTAATTTCGCTCTGCATTAGAATCTACTGTGATGTTTTGAATGACAAAGGAAACTGAACTGAAACTGAACTGATAAATATGTTGTTTAAATTTTACATAAATATGATTTTTGCTAAATGATTATGGAATATTATGTCTGTCATATTTTTGTATCATATTTTATTTTCACTGAAGTTATTTTAAACCATAAAATACCTTTGCTTACGTGTTATATGGTTTCTTTGTATGTAAACTGAGTGTTGAAAATGTGAAAAATGTCATGCAAACTGCAACAAAATCACTTATTTGTCCCATACTCTAGTCATGTATTCATTATTGTCTCAGTTAAACCAAGTACTTTATGAATAAAAAATGACACAAATTAAAAATTCCCTAGATAAATACACTAAAAATAAATATTCACAGGACTCTGCTGTGAGTCATACCAGTGGCTATCACAAGACTGAGGTCCAGGTGATCTGGGTCGCACCGCCTGACTCTCCTTCCAGTGTGCAGTTTCTGTAAGTACTCAACCTTTTGTTTTATTTGTTTACAAATCTTCTATGTACCAAAACATAATGTGGATTGGTTTATTTTTTCTCTTTGGATTCAGGTTAACTGTTGCCCAAGGCATGCATACTTATTGGGTGAAGATTCCAGGTCCACTTGTGTCCCAAAATGGTGTTGCTCCTCCAACACAAACTACTTTTGGAGGTTTCATTCAAAGTGAAACCACAGCTTCCTCCATACTGTCACGTCCAGTGAGTCAAATTACTGTCACATTTTCAGGTTTAGAATAATCTGGATCCACTTGTTTTCGTGACATATGGAATAATGTTTTCAAATCTAAGCCTCTTCTCATTTATATTGAGAAAAATCTCTATGATCATTGTTTAGTTCAACATTGGCTCAATGTAAATACAGTTGAAGTCAGAATTATTAGCCAAGCTGAATTATTAGCCCCCCTGTGTATTTTTTTGACACATTACTAAACATAATAGTTTTAATAACTAATTTCAAATAACTGATTCCTTTTATTTTTGCCATGATGACAGCACATAATATTTTACTACATTTTCTTTTCAAGATACTAGTATTTAGCTTAAAGTGCAATTTAAAGACTTACCTAGGTTAATTAGGCAAGTCATTGTATAACGATGGTTTGTTCTGTAGACAATCAAAAAAAAAAAAAAAAAAAAACATTGCTTAAGGGGGCTAATAATATTGCCCTTAAAATGGTTTTTAGAAAATTAAAAAACTGATTTTATTCTAGCTGAAACAAAACAAATAAGACTTTCTCCAGAGGAAAGAATATTATAGGAAATACTAAAATATTTGAAAAATAAAAACAATTCACAGGAGGGCTGATAATTTTGACTTCAGCTGTATGTGCTTCAGCCTATAGTAATGTCCCATGAAAGATCGCTGAAGTGCTTTATAATTTGTTAAGACTGTCAATGAAAAAAACGTTTAATCATCTTCAAATCCATCATGTAATAGCTCAATCATTGTTTCGTCTGCATGTTAGTAGCTAAACAGTGTCATGGAGGATGGACGATCTTGAACTGAAGGGGGTGGTGGAGCAGGTTGAGCCCTACCTGTGTGTGGGGGAAAACCGAAGAAACGTATTTGATATTTAATATTTTTGTATTTGGTTATTGTCCAAGTGATAAATTTTGCTTTGGCCGACAATATTCATTTCAGTGCATTGATATAAACCAATGTTATATTTCTTTTTTTTTATTGTGCTCTTAGGTCCCTGATGATGTTATTGTTTAGCTTCAAAATGCAACATTATCTTAATTAAAGGTACATTTAGATCAGATAATATGTGTGACTAAGTTGCGATTACTCATTAGTTGATTCATGGCAATCATGCAATTAATCACGATTAAATACTTTAATCGATTGACACCCCTAATTATTATCAAAATTCAGTGATCAATTTAGCAAAAAGAGAACTCAAATTTCATGCAGCATTTAAATGGGAGCAGGTGTACATTTATTTCATACCAACTAAAATTTGGAAAATACAAACACTTTTATGAATACAAAATTGTCATCGGAACAGCTTTACGAGCGATTTACACTAAAATAGTTAGTGAATGAATGAGGCACTATAAACATATACTGTATTAGCACCATTTATTGTTCACTTGTGGCATCTGATAGAGCAGAAACTGACACATGACATCAAATAATACTCGTTATTTTCTCTTCAGTTCACATCTGAGGGCTGTGGAATTGAGAAGTCCTGTTTGAGAGATCCAGAGGGCTGTGAGCCACAAAATGACGCTGCGTGTCACTTCCTGTCCTTCAGAGCAGAGGGTAATAGTGTGATGTTTGAGCTCAGTGGACCTGCAGAAGGATATGTCTCCTTTGCCTTATCACTGGACAAATGGATGGTAAATTAAATGTTTTCTTATTGTATAATATTTAACTAAATGATTTTTGTTTTATTCGATAAGCTTTCCAATAAAATAACAAAAAGTGCCATGTTTCCAAAGTGAATATTCATTTTTGGACACAATACTATTGTTGTATTAATACTTATGTTATTAGATTTTTAGAGAATAAAACGAATATTAACATAATGGCTGTGTATATGTACAGTATATAAAAATATATATGCAGTTTTGTTTTAATTGTAGTTAATTTAGATTTAAGTCATTTGATTTTGTCATTTTTATTATCTTTAAAATAAATAATAGAAAAAAATGCTGCTTCTCCTTCTTTCTCTTCCTCTCATTCTTCTTCTTCTTCTTCTTTTTCTTCTTCTTCTTCTTCTTCTTCTTCTTCTTCTTATTATTATTATTATTATTATTTATGTATTTATTTTTTATTCTTTATCCAATAGCATGCCTTAACATAAACAATAGCCATAATGTGTTGTTGTTGTTGTTGTTTTCAGGGGAATGATGACGTTTATCTGTGTATTAGAGACTCAAACAGAGTTGACATCAAGGCTGCGTATTTTGTTGGAAGGACTCACCCACAAATCTCCTCACAGGTATCCTTACATTGTGAAAATGTCAGGCAAATCGCTCACAGTTAGTTTAAGTTTAATAAACGCACCCTCAGGCTATCCAAAATATATGTGACTTTGTTTCTTTAGTTGAATATTAAAAAAGACTTATCTGAAATTGTGCTATTTTGGGATTCATAAATTCAAGTAAAAGGATTCTGACGATTTGAGAGTCCAAAAAAAAACATACAGGCTAACCAAACTTAATACCTGTGGCCTCTGATGATATATCGAGGTTTTATGAAGTGAAAACTTACATGTAATATACAGCCTGAGTTCTTAAAGTGACACAATATACATTTTAAACCCAGAAGACAGCACAAAAAGCAAAAAAAAAGAATTAATAATACCGTAGTAATTTATAGTAAACACTTTAGTGCTTTTGAACCATATTATAGTAAAGTGCTTGAATTAATCTGTTGTGGTAATTTGGTAGTTTCTGTGGTAATACCGTACAACAACTATAGTAATATTAACAAATGACCCAATACTGTATTTTTTTTACAACTATAAGTTATATTATACTACAATACATCACAGTTTACTGTAGTAAAAACTAAAGTATACTACAGTATTTATCACAGTTTATCTGTTCACTAGTTAATTCAACAGTATGCTACAGCATTCAATAACAAAGTGTTTAATGCTATAATACATACAGTATAATATAGTTTACTATAGTATGGTTCAAAAACACTAGTATTTATTATAAATTACAATAGTTTTTTTCTTTTTTTCACTAGTTAATGCTACAGAATGCTGCAGCATTCATTAATAAAGTATTTGAATACTATAATACACACAGTATAATACACTTTACTTTGTTTTAAAAACACTATAGTATTTACTATAAATTACTATACTATTTTTTTTCACTAGTTAATACTACAGTACACTGCAGCATTTATCAGCAAAGTGTTTAATACTATAATACATACAGTATAATACACTTTACTATAGTATGGTCCAATAACGCTATAGTATTTACTATAAATTATTATAGTATTTTTTCATGTGATTAAAACTGATGCATATTGCAATAATCCCATTTGACTTGTACAGCACAAACCCAAGGTCTCAGAAAATCTAGTGTAGTGTTTAAGCAAATACAAAAAAAAAGAAGTTATTATTAATATAAATAATGTTTATTTCTAGAATGTTCTGAAAGACATGGCTTGGAGACTATCAGATGGAGTGATTCAGTGTAGCTTCCGCAGAGACGTTCTTCAGCCGCCTGAAGATCTGAACAGATTCAGCCTGGATCAGATGTACTATCTCTTCATGGCACACGGTCGTGCTGATGATGGTGAGAGATTGGTTTTGTTTGTTATTGTTTGTTCAGAGTGACCGTTATTGTCAAAGATTGTGATTTTTTTTCTTTCTCTCTCTACAGGGCGAACTCATCGACATGACCGACAACCTCTGATTTCAGCCTCTCAGACAGACATTACAGGATCTCCAAAAGAAATAAGTGGCTCTAGGTCACCTCTTCTCATCAAATTTCATGGTGAGGCCAAATAATGGAAACTTGAATGTGATTTATACATGGTAAACTGAGAGATGTACATACAGTGATTTTTAAATGCGGAAGTAAATATACTACATACACTCACCGGCCACTTTATTAGGTACACCTTACTAGTACCGGGTTGGACGCCCTTTTGCCTTCAGAACTGCCTTAATCCTTTGTAGCATAGTTTCAACAAGGTACTGGAAATATTCCTCAGAGATTTTGGTCCATATTGACATGATAGCATCAAGCAGTTGCTGCAGATTTGTCAGCTGCGCATCCATGATGCGAATCTACCGTTCAACCACATCCCAAAGGTGCTCTATTGGATTGAGATCTGGTGACTGTGGAGGCCATTTGAGTACAGTGACCTCATTGTCATGTTCAAGAAACCAGTCTGAGATGATTCGCGCTTTATGACATGGTGTGTTATCCTGCTGGAAGTAGCCATCATATATATATATATATATATATGTGTGATCTTTAATTAAGGGCTGCATGGTGGCGCAGTGGGTAGCACATTCGCCTCACAGCAAGAAGGTCGCTGGTTCGAGCCTCGGCTGGGTCAGTTGGCGTTTCTGTGTGGAGTTTGCATGTTATCCCTGTGTTGGCGTGGGTTTCCTCCGGGTGCTCCGGTTCCCCCCCACAGCCCAAAGACATGCGCTATAGGTGAATTGGATGAACTAAATTGGCCGTAGTGTATGTGTGTGTGAATGTGAGTGTGAATGGGTCTTTCTTAGTTCTGGGTTGCGGCTGGATGGGCATCCACTGCGTAAAACATATGCTGGAATAGTTGATGGTTCATTCCGCTGTGGCGACCCCTGATAAATAAGGGAAAAAAATCGTAACTTTTTTTTACATCTGGTTTCTGTTATTTGTTCTGTTTGTATTGGCAGGGGCTTTAATGTTGATTGCCTGGACGTCGACGGTCAGTGCTGGGGTTATCATGGCACGATACTTCAAACCCGACTGGCCTGAACAGAACATTTTGGGGCAGAAGGTGTGGTTTCAGGTGGGCACCGCTTTGTTAAAATGAGGATGTCTGTAGATTTCCAAATGTGACTCATCCTCAAGACTTTTTGTTTCCACAGTTACACCGAATGCTGATGAGCCTCACAGTTCTGCTCACACTGGTCGCCTTTGTTTTGCCTTTTATCTACAGAGGAGGTTGGAGCAAGGTAACACACACACACACATCCAACACACGCAAGCACAAGTCTGGTTTACTGTGTCTTTGTGAGGACTCTACATAAACATAATGATTTTTTTAATACTGTAGAACCTATATAAACTGATAGGGAAAACTATATAAACTGACAACCCCCCTTACATTCAACACACACACACACTCACCCAACACACACACACACACTGTTCACACATACATAAAACACACTCTCAAAACACTCAATACACACTCAACACACATACACAACCATTCACACACTCAAACACTCAACACACACACACACACCATACACACACACACACACACCATACTCAACATGCACAGTCCATACAAACATGTTGAACACACCATACAGACACTAAACGCATACTAAAACACACACACACTCAACACACACACACACACACACACACACACACACACACACACACACACACACACTTAACACACCACACACACACACATACTCAGCACACCATACACAGACTCAACACACACTTCATACTGTACACACACACTGCACATATTCAACACACCCAACAAGCACACATAACATACAAAAACTTAACACACCACACACATACACAGACACATTCAACATACACACACAGACCCAACACTTCTGCGCACACACCATACTGTACACACACGCTCAACACACCGCACATACTCAACACACCCAACACACACACACAATACATACCACACACACACACACTCAACATACACACAGAGACCCAACACTTCTGCGCACACACTCAACACACACCATATTGTACACACATATACTCAACACAC
>CAIGQV010000641.1:7784561-7807061 GCA_903798115.1 Danio jaintianensis | reverse complement strand
ACTACAATTTAAAATGGATGCTTTTTTATTGAATGTAGTTTAAAGTATAATTTATTCATGTGATTTTAAAGCTGAATATTTTCGTCATCGTTGCTAAAGTGTTCAATTTCAAATGTCCCTTCAGAAATTATGATAATCTGCTGCTCAAGAAACATAATTATTGTGATTAACATAATTATCAGTGTTGGGGAAAGTTACTTTTGATAGTAATGCATTACAATATTGAGGTAGTCCTCAGAGTGGCACGGTGGCTCAGTGGTTAGCACTGTCGCTTCACAGCAAGAAGGTCGCTGGTTCGAGTCCCGGCTGGGCCAGTTTTATGCAGTGGATGCCCTTCCAGGCGCAACACACTCATACACTACGGCCAATTTAGTTCATCCAATTCACCTATAGTGCATGCAAACTCCGCACAGAAATGCCACCTGCCCCAGCCGGGACTTGAACCAGCGACCTTCCTGCTGTGAGGTGACAGTGCTAACCACTGAGCCACCGTGCTGCCCCTAATTGTAAGCTAATTCATTAAAATAAAAAGTAACTTGCTTTACATTTAATGTAAAGTAACTCAAATATTACTACTTAATTTTTTAAGTAATGCATTAATTTATTCGTTACTTGTAATGTAATATTATTATGTAACTCACATTACTTGTAATGCATTACCCCCAACACTGATCATTATTATCTATCAGTGTTAAATCATTATCAGTGTTATCATTATTAAACCTGTTGGGACGCTACATATTTTTAAAAAACATTGTATGTGCATACACTACCATCAAAAAAAGTATCATAAAAAGGTGCTTACTTTGATTCATCATGAACATAAATTGATCAAAAGTGACTGTAAAAACATTCATAATGTAAAAAAAAATATGAAAAGATTTGATTTATAATAAATGGTGTTATTTTGGATTTTCTTTTTTTATTAAGGAAAGTTCTAAAATGCATCACAGTTTTCGCAAAATTATGAATTGGGGAAAAAAAGTTAAACAGATAATTATAAGAATCATTATTATTGTTTGAGTATCAATGATAAGCGCTCATAATAGAGCAGCTGGTAGTATATGATAGATAATAGAAGTATGTAAGTATATAATAGTATATAGTATTATATGATAACAAGTCGGTATATTGTAATACAGTAGTTTCTGAAGGATCATGCAACTCTGAAGCCTGGAATAAATTCAGCTTTACATCACAGGAATAAATTACATTTTAAACTACATTTAATAAGAAATCTGTTATTTGAAATTGAAAAATCATTTGACATTTTTATGTTTTCTACTGTGTTTTTTACCTTTGTGGTATTATGGTTGAGTATTTGAGTAAATAAATTCAGGCTTGATGAGTAGAATAGGCTTCTTTAAAAAAAATTAAATAAATAAATAAATAAATAAATAAATCATACTGATCCAAAACCTTTGTGGTATTATGGTCGAGTCTAATCTGTATTGTGTTGTTCACAGCGGGCAGGAATACACCCATATTTGGGCTGTGTTGTCATGGCACTGACTCTCATCCAACCTGTCATGGCACTTTTCAGACCTGCACCAGACGCTGCAAGGTAAATCCTGGTGACAGCAGCATTGCACAATTCAGGCAAAAATGAAATATCCAGACTGAACTGATTCAAAAATGTTTTAATGTTATATTTAATAAATATGAATAAAATGTCATTTGAAAAATAAAAAAGTTAATTTTTGTTAAATTCATAATAAAGTGATGAAAGAAAACAGCTATTTTAAATTGTAATACTATTTAAATATCAATGTTACTGTTTTACTGTATTTATGATCAAATAAATGGAGCCTTAGTGCAGCTTTTTTTTTTTTTTTTTTTTTTTTTTTTTTTTGTTTACAGGGGCAATGCACATTAATCAACATTACTGTATGCCAATTTTTCATCTGTAGATTCCTGACAGAATGTTAAAAAGTCACACCTAAAAATAGAAACAAAGCATAATAACACAAAGCTTAAAATACTTCTTTCAAAATAATACAAAATTTAATTGGTTGAACGTAATACTTAATTCAAAATACTTGCAAATTACAGTTTGAAAAATACTAACAAATTACAGATATTTTGTGATGTTATAGGTTGTTTGAATTGTCACGTTGACAGTGTTTTGTGTATAACCTGCTCTCAGGAGATACATCTTCAACTGGATGCATTTTGGAACAGGAACAGCAGCTCAGATTGTGGCTGGTAAGAAATTAGATTGTGGCTGGTGTTGTCAATTATCTTGAATGGATAATTATATGACTCAGATCCATATTAACAACAGCGCTGACAGCAAAAAAGTGTCTTTTTAGGCTCAATAAATTTGGTTAGTGAATAGTTTTGCCTAAATCAAATAGTTTGTTTTTTATTATCTTATGTGATTGGGTATTATCTATTATATCATAGCTGATTGCATTTTGGGTCTTGTTAGTATAAAGTAGAACATTCTTGATTCCTGGGTTTATGTGTTTGAGTAATATGTTTGTATTTGTTTTATTCTATAAAAACCTGCATTTTTTTTTTATTCTAAGAAGACCTTTTTTTCTAAATTACTAATAAAAAATATTGTCATTAAAAGCATTTTTCTGAGAATGACAGTTGGAAATCAGGGTTATTCAACCAAATAATGTTGTATTCCCTTTTCTGAAGTAAAAACATTGGTAATGTGCTGTCTAATAATGAATATAAACGTGTATGTCAACTCTGTTTTCAGTTTAACCTAGTAGAATCATTTAACTAATAAACTATTTAAATTTAACTTAGTAGCATAAATAGCATAAGTACAGTTTCCATCTTACTGTATATCTGAATGTATTACTGTATGTAGAACAAAATTTAATTTCTTTTAATTTAATATAATTTCTGGAAAACTGGTTTAAATTATAAATAGAACAATTGAAAGTTCTGGAAGTAAAAAAAATCATTTGTTTTCTCTGTAGGGATAAAGATTTGAATACAAATCTGTTGAATCCCATTCTATTTCAACACATTTATGCATTTCAAAACAATTAAATATTTCAATACAATTGTATTGTTTAATTGTGAGTTTCATGCAGGAAAACTACATTACCCATGATGCTGTGCTGAAAATTCCACCAATCAGAGAATCAAAGCAAGTAACGCATGGCAAAAGAGATATTGAGCTCCACCCAGAAGCACTGTGAATTACAAAATTTTATAAATGAATAGTTATATAACCCTCCATTGTTTTAAATGTTGATTTTATCATACGCAATGCTTCATGGGATTGTAGTTTTCCCCCACAATAAAGCTGTCAAAGGGATGGTTCACCAAAAAATAAAACTTCTGTCATCATTTACTCACCCTTTACTTGGTTCACAGGTTTATGAGTTTATTTCATCTGTTGAACACAGAAGATGATATTTTAAAAAAAAACTTTGGAAACCTGTAACCATTGACTTCCATAGTATTTTACTATTGAAGTCAATGTTTACAGGTTTCCAGCTTTATTCTAAAATAGTATATGTCTATCCAGTATATTTAGTATTTATGTATTAGGATATCTATAATATCTTAAATAGTGAATAGTTAAATAGTAAATACATTTTATTTCTGTTTGAACTATACTCATAAAGGATTAAATAGATTATGATAATATAATTTTTTTTATATGGAGTTATTAATACATTTTGTCTCATTTAAAATTGACCATTCATAGAGTGCTGGTGTGTAAATCAACTTAGTTCTATTTATTTCAGACACAGTCCAAAGACATGCGGTAAATTGTCCGTAGTGTATGTGTGTGAATGCAAGAGTGTATGGGTGTTTCCCAGTGCTGGGTTGTGGCTGGAAGGGCATCCGCTGCGTAAAACATATGCTGGATAAGTTGGCGGTTCATTCCGCTGTGGCGACCCCTGATTAATAAAGGCACTAAGCCAAAAAGAAAATGAATGAATGAAACAGCCAGTGACCACTAATGTACTGTATTGTCATTTTGTTTTCGGATTTAGTTGTCACCATATTCCTCGGAATCCATCAGCAAGCTCTTTTTCTGCCTTCTCCGTGGTCCACAGGGCTCCTGGCCTTCACTGTCATCTGGTTTGTGTTGGCAGATTTAGTGCTGGAAGTTCATCGAAGGGGTTTTTTACCTGTAGGTCAGTAAACCGCCCTCAACCATGTGTGTTCTGTTCCCATGCCTCCAATCCTCAGCTGTGTCTTTGCAGAGAGGCTGTTTATTGTACTGTACTGTTATGAGTAATGTTGCTTCTGTGCAGGAAATCAATAATACCGTATGAATCCATTAAATTGTAAAAGTTTTTTTTTTTTTCTGCATTAGTAGTCGACATGTTCTGCTGAATGCTAATGAGTTTGAAATGTCAGTGTGTTTTTATGCTAGAAAAATACAAGAAAAATAGTTTTTTGTCTTATTTTTTTTTCCTTTTAGTCTGCGTTTAGTTTTTTGTACGTAAGCTGCTGTTGCTAGGGTCAACAATTTGGAATATGAATATTTTTTTTAATGTTTTGATGGTTTGAGTCACTATTTGAATTTTATTTATTTAATAAAAAATGTGATTTTATATATATATATATATATAATCATAAAAGTTTGGAATATAAATGTCTATGTTTTTAGTCACTATTTATGTGAGTGAATTTTTATTATTTTATGAAAATGTTATTTATTTAGATGTATTATTATTACTTATTTATTAATACTGATTTGGTGCTTAAGGATTATTATCACTACCAATCTTTTTTATTATTGTTAACAGTGCTGGAAACTGGTTATTTATAAATGTTATTAATTTTGATTTCCAGTACATTTATTAATTAATTTGTTTATGCATTTATTGAACTTAATACTCATACAAGAATACTTAAACAACATATCACAGATTTCAGGAAACAAATTAATAATAAGCTTTTCTAATAGAAAAATAATATATATATACACACTACCTGAAAAAAGTCTTGTCGTCGATCCGAGTTGTAAGAGCCACAAATAATAACTTTACTTATAGTTGATCATTTGGAAACGTGGCAGAAGGTCGATTTTTCTGATGAATCATCTGTTGAACTGCATCCCAATCATCACAAATACTGTAGAAGACCTATTGGAACTCGCATGGACCCAAGATTCTTACAGAAATCAGTCAAGTTTGGTCAAGGAAAAATCATGGTTTGGGGTTACATTCAGTATGGGGGCATGCGAGAGATCTGCAGAGTGGATGGCAACATCAACAGCCTGAGGTATTAAGACATTTGTGCTGCCCATTACATTGCAAACCACAGAAGAGGGCAAATTCTTACTTCAGCCTCCTGAAAACAAAGAAGGTCAAGGTGCTCCAGGATTGGCCAGCCCAGTCACCAGACATGAACATTATTAAGCATGTCTGGGGTAAGATGGAGGAGGCATTGAAGATGAATCCAAAGAATCTTGATGAACCCTGGGACGCTTTCTTTGCCATTCCAGATGACTTTATTAAGTTATTTGAGTCATTGCAGAGATGTATGAATGCAGTCCTCCAAGTTCATGGGAGTCATACACAATATTAGTTCTTTTTCCCTGCACCATGACTTTATATTCTATACTGTACATTATTTCTGTTAAGTGACAAGACTTTTGTCTAAGCAAAGTCAGACCTTACTGTCCTAATTAAATAATTAAAAATCAAGGCATGATCATATTTTATTTTGGAAACCATAAGCGTAATCTAGAAGCCTTCGCCTTTCATATTAGCCACTTCTGATAGCAAATAATAAAGTTATTATTTTTTGTTCCTAAAACTTATATAGACGACAAGACTTTTGTCAGGTAGTTTATATATACAGTAGAAGCAAAAACATCATTTTCAACCATTGATAATATTAAGAACCATTATTATTAATTTAGCACCAAAAATAACTAATATTTACTGAACGTCTATAATTTACTGAATTTCTGAATTTAATATATATAAATCCTCCCCAATCTTACAGAGATGTAATTATTATTGTCATATTATTATTGTTTATGATATTATCTTGTACATTCACAATGGAGTGTCATGTTTTTATCCCAGTATTATGATACATAATATAACGTAAGATCGTACATTATTATCAGTATTAATCCCAGTGCTGTTTTTGTCCATATATTTTTCAGGTAAATATTTTAAAAACTTCAAAATCTACACAGAGCATATTAATTCTGAGGACAAAGAGGAGGTTGTGTTTGTTCCTGACGAGAGTGAGACTCTTAGCAATGTAAGTTGAGTTTGTACAGTGTTTACCTCCTCATAACAAACATCTACATATTATTAATATTCCATATCTTAATTATACATTCCATTTTGTTTTTCTGTTTTCCAGGAATCCTGTTTTAAAAATGTAGTGCTGGCTATTTATCTCTGTGGAAATCTGGGATGTCTGTGTGTTTTTCTTTGGACCATCATTGCAGTATGACAAACTCCCAGCATTCACATCCACATTTAGTTTCTAGGATGTTCACCAATTGTGCCTAATTTATAACAACCAAAGAAATATATGGAGCAAGATTGAATTATGACAGGCCAAGTGTCAAATGTATTGGGATTTAATAAAGGGATAGTTCACCCAAAAATGAAAATTCTGACATCATTTACTCAACCCTATGGAAGTCAATGGCAACCAGGATTTTTCAAAGTATCTTCCTTTGTGTTCAACAGATAAAAGAAACTCATAAAGGTTTAAAACTACATGAGGGAGAATAAATGATTAGGTAATTTAACTATTTTGGTGAACTATCTCTTTAAGTAGAATATAATAGAATTATTATTTTAGAGTTATAGATTTTGTTTAATTCAAAATTGTGTTTTCCTTTTGGACCATCATTGCATTATGACAAACTTTCAGCATTAATTTCCACATTTAGTCTCTGGGACTTTCACCAATTGTGCCTAATTTATAACAACCAAAGAATATGGAGCAATATTGAATTATGGCAGGCCAAGTGTCAAATGTATGGGGATTTATTAAAGGGATAGTTCACCCAAAAATGAAAATTCTGCTATCATTTACTCAACCCTGTGGAAGTCAGTGGCAACCAGAAGTATCTTCCTTTGTGTTCAACAGAAGAAAGAAACTCATAAAGGTTTAAAATCACATGTGGGAGAATAAATGATAAGGTAATTAAAATGTTTGGTGAACTATCCCTTTAAGTAGAATATATTAGAATTATTATTTTAGATGTAAAGATTTTGTCTAATTTAAAGTTGCGTTTCTAGACTGCTGATGTACAAATCAATTTAGTTTTATTTTTATTACGTTTTTATTATATATTGACAATTATCTATAGAATTATTTGTAAAATAACTACTGCTTTTTAAAATTCTGCTCCTGATTTTTTCTTTTCGTTATATGCCTTTTGCCTCCTTATCTTTAAAATTGTTCCTATGTGTGTTCGACAGTCAGTGTTTAGTTTACAGATCAAGTAAAATTACACCAGTCTTGACTCTGTGATTGTCTTTTTATAAACTTGAAATTATGTTTTTGAACACCTTGTTTTGGATGAAGATTTCTGAAAGTATTTCATATTGGTTTGTGGACTCGAATGAGAAACTGAAGTGCTGTTCCCTGAAGTGTAAACATTCTTTTGCGCAGTGAATATAAATTTGTCTGATGACAAATATGATTTTTTTCAGATGAAGTGGACCATTTATTATGATTTTTACACATGCTTTTTACACAAATGACAATTTGTTTCAAATAAATATTTTCCAGTTAAACTGTTACTAGCTTTATTTTTAAGTTTATTTATATATTTTTAGTAATATACTGTTTCTGTGCATTTTAGCTGTTTATGATCATAGGCACCGGGGCCCAGTTTTTCAAAAAATGTAATATGGATCATATTGGTCCAGATTTAGACATCCCATGTTTGGCTATCCAGGATTAACTGATCTATCTTTCTTTTATGACCGTTTTTTAAAGGAACATTGGGTCACAGTTGGATCACTGTGATCCAATTACCAAATTTCAGGATTACCAAATCCTGTTTACCACAGCCTTAAATGGTAGGCAAAATACCAATGGCCACAAAGAGCCATTGTTTGTTTTAACGGTAAGAAACAGAAACACTGCAATCAACAAACATTTTACATTTTTTAGTTTGTTCTAATACAATACTGCTTGGGTATTGTTTTGTTGTTGTTGTTTACCATATCTCATTAGATGTGACATGCTTCAAATATGAAGGAATTTATATATTATCAGTAACCATTAAGTTTGTGATTGTTCACTTAAAAAATAAAACTGTTTATTTGGTTCAAAATATCACAACTGAATCCACCCTTCTGATGGGATCAGGATAATCCTGTTTTTTTGGATCAAATAGATCTCAATCTGAGTTCAAAGTTTTAAACGACCCAAAGGGCAGGTTTGATCCAAATCAAATGTGAGATTGAATTACATGGTCTGATCTTAATTCAAAATCCCTCTGTTACTTTTGAAAAACCCATTTCCAAGATTTGATCCAATCCGTGATCCAAAATCCCACTGGATTACTTTTGAAAAACTGGGCCCTGGATAAATAAAAAAATATATGTGCTCAACATAAATGAGTACACCCAATTTTGAATATTTTTATTTATTTCTCAGTGAATATATGTAATATATTTTGGTGCATTTGAACAAAACAGATTCATTAGATGAATAAATTTATTAAAATAATATTTTAGTCACTGAACATCTTTAGAAATAGAAAGATAAGACATTTAAATTAATGTGAAATATTGGGGAAACATTTCTTTTAACAAAATGTCATACATTTTTGGTTTCTCTTGAATTTTGCTCTTTTTAAATGTTTCATTCAATATTTCTCCCTATCAATTTGGGTGTACAAATTTTGGACCGTTATCATGAGTGATTGTGTTAGATTAGCTCCTGATTTGGCACAGTGTATATGCACAAATATAATATTGTAAAGCTTTCTATAGAAAGTGTATTCCGTACTCCATTGAATGGCCCAGCCAGAGCCCTGATTTAAACCCAATTGAGCATTTTTTTAGAGACCTAAAAATAGCTATCCACCAACATTTACAATCCAACCCGACAGAACTGGAGAGGATCTACAAGGTGGAATGGCAGAGGTCTTTCCCAAAAAGACTCGTGGCTGTATTAGATCAAAAGGGCACGTCTACTAAATACTGAGCAAAGGGACATTTCACATGTGATGTGATGTTTTTCACAGAATGTCAACAATTTTGTGTTTTTCTGTCAATATGGAGTACTGTGTGTACATTAATGGGGAAAAAAACGAACTTAAATGATTTTAGCAAATGGCTGCAATATAATAAAGAGTGAAAATTTTAAGGGGGTCTGAATACTTTCCGTCCCCACTGTACATATTGTATATATTTTATGTGTAAGAAAAGATCTTTTTTTTCTCCTGTGATGTTCTTTTAGTTTCAAGATAATGGGGTTGCGCAACATAGTCAGCCGTTTGAGTGTAAACAAACAATTAGCCTTTAATTGACATTTATTTCTGAATTCGCATTTTGAACACATGATTGTTCAAATGGTATGCAAAGCAGGTATTTTCTTGAGACTGACATGGATTCAAAAGTTAGCAAGCAATACTGTTTTTGACATAAATATGCACATTTTCTGTGGACAACAAAGCAACGAGTCATTTTTACATAATGGATGATTAATAGAATTTCTAGTTTTTCATACTGAAGTATTAAAAATGTTATCTTGATGTAAAACCTTCAAAAACGTCCTATATGCAAACAAATTCTGATTAATTCTCTAGAAAAAGGAAACAATCTTGAAGTCCTTTTGATTAAAAGATACCAAATTGTTCTGTTTTTCTGTGCTATCGGACAAAATACATTCATTTTGTATACATTTGGAATTTATCCTAAAACCCTGCAGTATCGTATACTTTCATATAATTTAGGGATATACAAACAAACATTGCCTTACAAGAAAATACAGTATGAATATACAGTACATATTCTCCTCATCTTTATAGACAAAACACTAAAAATATGGTTTATAAGTCTCTGGAAACCTCATCCTTAAGAGGAACCACAAATATGCATGAAACGGTACATTCAAATAACATTTAGGCATCTTGGCTTATGCAGATTTTTTTTTCTGGATCAATAACAAAGTCACACAAGCAGCGGTAGCAAGTGTATACGCTGTCACAATAAACAAACAAGTTTGAGCTTTGAAAATTTTCTTACGTAAAACAGCTGCAAATTGACGATTATTAGTGTCCATCTTGTGTTTTTACTCATTGTTCGCAAACTCCCCTGCCTCCCAGCGCAAAGCCATGGCACTTTTACGGCGGGCTCTAGTATAGGGTTCAGGAAACTAGGGAGAGGACAGAAATAAATAGAGTATATTTGAATATAAACATATATGGAGAAATCAACTACATTCAAGTTGTGTTGTCAGACCCAATGTATATTTACTTACTCGATGATCGCAAGACAAAGCCGAACGATCCATTCTGCATGTTTTCATTGGGGACGAAGGGGATGACTTGCATTTAATTGGCACATCATCTGAAATTAAATAATATACAAGAATGAACAGATCTTTTCTCGCTTTTCATCATATAGATGTGATTTGCAGTCTCAGGGTGTGCTTCCACTTGAACTATTAACTATAACGATTAACTATAATGCTAAACGAACAAATTATATCTATAATTATTTGTGAATACTGCCAGATCAGCCAATTCGAATGTTATCACTCGATTGAATGGGCGTTATCAGTGGTTATCAGCTGATAGATATGGGCCAGTAAGGACCTTCTGCGCCTACTGGTAGGCTCAGAAGGCTGTCATCATCCATCCACATGGTTAATCAGCTATAGATCACATACGGCTGCGGCCGGAAGTTAACGAGAATTATTTCTATTATTTAATACATTTCCCATTAATTGTATTTTATTAATGTCTACCCCTACTCCAACCCTAAACCCAACAGTCACAGTAATGTAAAAACAGATCTGGATCTGGAGTCTTCTCTATTAGTATAGCTGATTAACCATGTGGATGGATGACCTACCAGTAGGTGCAGAATGCCCCTGTACACATATGAATGACCCTGTAAACAACAATGGAAAACATACAGCAGATCCTGTTCTTGCTTCTTGTCACAAAAAGATAACAAGCTTTGTTTGAGCTTGGGTTGACCATGGTTTCTCTGTAAATCAATCATCATCCTGCAGTAAGTCTAGCTTATTGTTGTGATAGGTAACGCCAAAAATGTGGCATGATAAGCTATTTTTCTACTTCTGACAGTGAAAACAGAAATAAATGCATGCCGTACTGTACCGAATCGTACCATTTGTTGGAAACGAGCCATAGCATTCATCAAACTTTTCATTACACAAATGGTTCTTTATACTGTAGTGACAACTTTTGACTAAATGGTTCCTTGGGGAACCCAAAAAAGTTTGTGACATCACTGTAAAAACCTCTTTTTTGGCACTGGAAATGCATTAGATCTTCAATCATGTGTGAACACCCTCAGTTATATAATCATTACTTAATATTTATGAAATTCCAAAACGATGTCACTTTTTGTTGTTGTTGTTGCCATGTAGTACCTGTAAACAATGAGCTTTCCAAACGGTTTGGAGACATCAGGAAATGCTCCTTTGTGTAAAGACCGGCCCTTTGACGCTTCAGTTCCTCTTCTCGCTGCTTCACCATCTTAATCTCCTCATCAACAAGAGATATTGTACTCCTGGACCGCAGCTTAAAAAATGGGTTGTTGAGGAACATTTTTTCCTGGGTTTCCTCCGAGACAGAATTCAAGTTGAAATCTGATGCACTTCGAATAATGAGGTTGGATGTCTCCAGAATGATGACATTAGGAGTGTCTTCAGGTCTCCAGTCAGCAGATTTGGAGGACACCATCTTTCCATGCCGTGGACTTGGAGGTTCCGGCTCAAGGATGATAACGCTGTTGGTGGCCAAATCTTGTTTCTGTGAGCCTTTGATTGGCGAAGAGGTAATGATGAAAGATGGAGTCATGTTGTTCAGCAATTTAGATTTATTTCCCTCGTCATCATTCTCATCAACTTCTTGGCATAGTTTTCCAGGGTTCAAGCTGGCAGATCTTGCTCTCAGCTGTACGCAGTCACTGGAGTATGATTTAGACATCACTCTCTCACGCCTTAAGTTTTCGTCACGCTCCATGGTTAGGCGAATCTCTTTCTCAATTGGGGTTTCTGGGTCATCGAATGGTGATTTGTAACTAGAGTCATCTAGACCTGAATCTTCAGAGCAAGGGCTGAATTGGGTGTGCGCATAGTCCTCTACAAGGGTCAAGCTCTCAAGATCCCTCTTCGACCTGTCAATGTTGCGGACAGGCGTATACATGAAATTGTGACTACCCTGGCAGGTGCCAGATCGAGCCGTTGGTGTGCTTGGATGGTGACTCAAGTTTTTAGTTTGCTCTTCGATCTCTAGCCACTGTTGACGAGCAACTTTGAAATCCACATGTTCAGTACTAACATTCTCGCTTTTCATTTCCTGAATCACACAATAATCTTTCGGCACCTTTTTGCTGGAATCGGATTTGACAGAATCAAAGGAATTGCTCTTGTGGGTTGCTGAGACTCGTCCAAGTTCTTCGTCATCTTCAGAAATTTTGGACAAGCCATGGTATAGTGTGGACGGATTGTAAGAAATCTCTTGTGGTTGCTGATCTGGCTCGTTTTCTGGTTGCTCTAGCACTTCTCCTTCAACCGGAACATCTGGTTCTTCAATTTCCTTTGATTCTTCTGAATATGATTCTTCAGATTTCTGAATAAAGAGTTCTTGTGCGCTCAGCTTCAGGCTGTCAATGAAGGAATCATCATCTTCCCTATTTATGGAGGAAGAGAAGATGCACCTCCATTTCTCATCTGTTTCACTGTCTGATGAGGCCGCAGCTATTTCAACCCGAAGACACTCATCAAGTTCGTCTGGGTCATGACAGGACTCTGTGGAAGCATTTGACAGAACTTCCTCTCGGATGTAGTGCTCAAGGATGGTTTCTTCTGGATCTTCACATCCAAAAGTTTCTAAGATGGCTTCCTGGGAGTCTATACCCAATGGGTCTGAGATATCTCCATTACCAACAGCATCATCGGGTTGGGGTGCAATGTCCTCCAACGGTTCTTGTCTTGGTGAATCTTGCCTCTTAAGCCTGACGTCATTCTCGCACACACTCTCAGCACTTGACGGAGTGTCAGATATCGAAGACGTAATCGACTCATTTCGAATAAGTTCCTCTTGAGTGTCCTCCAAGACAAGTGCCTCTTTCGGACCACAAAGGTCTTCAAGATCCTCAGCCTTAGTCTCTGCAGGAGGTAAGCCTGCTAAAATGTCAGCCACAACTTTTGTGCTAATGGACTCCAAAACCTCAGCATCATAACAGACTTGTTCATCGTTGTTGTTTGCTGTGTCCTTGCTCTCAGGTAACTCAGTCTCCTGGACTTCCATTTCACAGTCAATTATGTTTGCTGTGCCGGAGTTTTCACTTGTCTCCATGGTTACAGGCTCAGACAGGGACTTCAGCTCTGTATGCTCTGGATTCTCTGGATGAGAACAACCTGCAATCTTTTCCAGTCTCTCCACCTCTTCAAGCTCAATAGTAGCTCCCTGCAAGAGAGAAATACAGCAAAGAAAGTCAAAAGCAGCAAGAGAAATTTCATTTCCCTAATCACCAAAACATTCACAGCATATCAAAGCTAATTTGCTCCCACTCATGTCTAGTATAAAGCTTATGTAATACTACATTTCCGAGAAAGTTTTCTTCAGTGCCCACCTGAGCTTGGGCTGATGTGGCTTATTGTAATATTGCTTGCAAAGTTTTGCAAGCTTGAATCATGCTTGACTCACAATCATTACAAATAAATGAAAGCATCTACTAAACTAAAACACGTCAACTTTAATCAAGTTATGTAATGATCCCATAGGGGTAAGAAAATAAGTTTTGAGTTAAGGAGTAAGTTTTGCAATTGATTTCCAGGAACATTTTTTAACCTTGTAGCTTATAATTAGCTATAAAACTCTTAATAGTAGGACTGCAAAATTATGACAATACCAATATAAATAGTTATTGCTGTTATTGATACTGTAACGAGTAGTATTAATGCTGCAGACAAAATCTGTTGACACATGAAGTCTATAAGACAAGTTAAACATCATTTTAGCTTTTTGTTTGTTTGTTTGTTTATGATGAGAGAATTAGTAACCAGTCAACAAAAAATATCTTCCAAAATAAATAAATAAACAAACAAACAAACAAATAAATAAATAGACAAATAAATCACATTTCCCTTTAGATAAGTTAATTTGTGCGGGGATATTTTTTAACTAGAGCTATATAGCCCTATGATGAATTTGTGAGGAATGTTTGTTACATTTTTGTGACATTTTAGCCACAAGCTTTGCTAAATTAGATTGCCATCAACATTTTAACAAACATTCATTCATTCATTTTCTTTTCGGCTTAGTCCCTTTATTAATCTGGGGTTGCCACAGCGGAATGAACCGCCAACTTATCCAGCATATGTTTTACGCAGCGGATGCCCTTTCAGCTGCAACCCATCACTGGGAAACATCCACACACACTCATTCACATACACACACTACGGACAATTTCGCTGCACATGTCTTTGGACTTGAAGGGGAAACCGGAGCACCCGAAGGAAACCCACGCCAACCATTTTAACAAACATTTCCCACAAATTCAAAATATATGGGCAAATTTTACTTAACTTTAAGGATGTCAGAGATGGTGAATTAATGATTTATTGTTTAGAAAGTTTGTGAGATTAATTGAGAAAGTGTTCCAACTTTTACAGTTTCACAAAAAATACCAACAATTTGAGGATCTCTTGATCTAAATCAACGACTATTAAAAATAATGTTGCCTAAATTCACTAGTCACGCTGTGCTGTTTGTTTTGATTCACTCAAAAGAATCGGTTCATTAGAATGATAAACTCAGGAATCAGAGCGCGATGGGTGCTATGTGATTCACTAACTAAACGCGTTCAAGAGAGTCATTCGCATCGGCGGAAGTATTCATAAGCGACAACAGAAAATTATTCGGTCCCAGTGATTAAACCTGTTAAATGTTAACACGTTGTTAATGCAACGAACGTCAGTTTAAAAATAAAATACCTGTGAAAATACCTTAGGTGGCTTATTGCCGGCAATTTTAGATTGCATGGGGACTAGATGAGTGAGGGAAAAAAAAGTGACGGAAGCACTGTTAGACACGGCACCGTTATATTGTGATTGCACAGCACATCAAAAAACAACAAAAAAACAGGTTAGTTTCGAATGTTAGTTTCATTCAGCTCAAAGTTCTTACCTTTTAACTGACTTCAATATAGCACGTTTACTTTGCATCTTCTTAACACTAATTTTAAAGTGTGAACCAGGTTTTCATTTTGTAAAACAACATTTACAGTAATCTCTACCCTCATGATAAACAATTATGTTTTTTTTATACAAAATGTGTATTTTTTTTAACTTTGACAATAACTATGGTTAATCTACAATTGTAATTTTTTCATTTAAATTGCAATAAAAGGATGGTAGTTTTGGTAATGGGGAATATGAGACTACAAATTGAACGTAGTTGTTTACAATTGCAGTGCATTATTTCAGTTAAAGTAATGAGAAATAGAAATACGTAGATTCATTTCATTATATAACTCTGCAGAGCTGGCTTTTCCCCCTCATGCATAACAAACTTCTGTCCCGCAGTAAATAGGCTCTGGATGAGACCATGCAGGAGCAGGAGAGACAGAAGAAAATTCCTCCAGGGCAAAACCTATTGAGAGACATAACATTCTCATCGACAGCCACTGACTGCAGGTTCTTTTTTTTATTATTATATATATATATATATATATATATATATACACACACACACACACATACACACAGTATTTCTGCATACATACACAGAGACCTTATTATGCAAAAATCAACAATCAGTCACACATTGCATGTCGTTTTTTTTCTCTTGTCTTGTTGATGTGCCACTGCAGAGCATTTAATCATGCCAGCGCAGTTTGTTTACTTAGATTTTTATGATCTCATTTGTACCAACTGCCAAGTGCCAAAGTGATGTGATCTAACGCTTCAACTGTTTCTGACAGACAAAATCAGCTGCCATGGGGATTAGAAAGGGCTTCTTTTATTTTATTTTTGCTCAAAACATCCAGACCGTAATCACACAATTTAAAAATATCATATCAGTACAGTGTGGGGATCAAAATGCACAAATTGACGGCATCGTTCCTAGGCTAACACAAGTTGTTTACGTCTTTTTGGCTTGAAATATTCTTGCACTCTCTTTGGTATAATTATACCACTGTTGCATGAAAGTCTCCACAATCATTCAAAACTCAACCGGCATGCTAATGCGGCCACTAAAAACAGTCAAAATTATGTGAAATTACCATCCACTTGAGCGCCTGCCCATTTCACCCCAATCAAGCAAGCAACACAAAAGGCACCAAGCTTCATGAAAATGACAAGCGTTAAAGTGTTGCCTACCATGGCAACACCCCCCTACCCGACTCCTCCTCTAGCAGCTCAGCTTGAGAAAACTTCAACACGCTCGCACCCTCTCCGTCTCAGCATTTGTGCCATGACAATCTGTATGCCATAAATTATTCAGCGGCAATAACATTTGCATCGGAGGCAGACGGAGATACCAGCGTGTCCCAGTACCTACCGTGAGCTTTAGAAACAGGAGCCAGGAGATCATCTCCACTTTGCCAAGAAAATCGTCCCACGTGCACTTTGAAATAGAGTAAATATGGAGTTTTGGTGGGGGGTCCTAAATGAAATAAGGGTGACTGAAACACGTCTAGTAAGGCCAGTTATTTTACCTAGTGCTGTTTAACATGTGTACAGTACTTTGTATATTTATTATGTATATACAAATGTGTATACATAAAGGCCTACAATAAAAAATATATATATAATTATATATATCAAATCGCATACAAAATAAAAGTTTGTGGTGAGGTATGCATATACAAATACACAGATCCATAGAAAATGCTTATTAAATTATTAATTAAATTATATAAATATAAATGCTTTATAAAAGTATAAAATATATATATATATATATATATATATATTTCTATGGATGTGTGTGATTATTTATATATATATTCATTCATTCATTTTCTTTTTTGGCTTAGTCCCTTTATTAATCTGGGGTCGCCACAGCAGGATGAACCGCCAACTTATCCAGCATATGTTTTTACGCAGCGGATGCCCTTCTAGCTGCAACCCATCACTGGGAAACATTCATACACACTCATTCACACACATACACTACGGACAATTTTTTAGCTTACCCAATTCACCTATACTGCATGTCTTTGGACTTGTGGGGGAAACCGGAGCACCCGGAGGAAACCCACGTGAACACTGGGAGAACATGCAAACTCCACACAGAAATGCCAACTGACCCAGCCGAGGCTCGAACCAGCGACCTTCTTGCTGTGAGGCGAACGTGCTACCCACTGCGCCACCGCGTTGCCCCTTATATATATATATATATATACACACACAAAATTATTACCGTCTCCGCAAACATTTATTTTGTATGCGATTAATTGCAATTAATCGTTTAACAGCACTAATTTTGACACTCAAGATGTTTTTAACTACTTTGAATATCACAAGGGTTTCCTTAAATGAAACATGCAAACTTTTATTGACTACCCTTAGGTATAATTTCTATGGTTTTACTATAGTAAAATGTAGTACTGTCATTTTTGGTCGGTTGATAACCATTTGTTTAACCTACAATCTATTCGTTTAACCTACAACAAAGCCCATGGTTAAACTACAATTAATACAGCAAAACTATGGACATAAACTACTGTTTTTTTATTTTGTTTGTTGAATTTGTAGTAAAACCATGGTTCATTTTGGCAATCATAATCACATATTTATAGCATGTTTGTTTCAGCATCTATTTGAGCTTTAGAGCTTTAGAAACAAGGACCAGAAGGAGATCATTTGCACTTTCTCACATGCACTTTGAGTTAATTTGTTTTAATGGCAGTTTCATGGAAAAAAGAGTGACTGAAGCAAGCATGTCTTGTGTAAGGCCAGTTATATTACCCTAATTTTCAGACTCAAGTATTGAACGGCGTAATGTTGTTGTAATTGCTCCAAAACCAGGTTAGTTCCAAGCATTAGTTTCACATAAGATCTTACCGTTTAAACTGCCAAATCGCACCTTTTTACATCTGAATAACACAAATTACAGCATGAAAGGTATTTTTAACAATGTTCGGAAGTCACCAGTGTTTCCTTTTGTAAAATATACTACATTTAATCACCATGCTTATGAAAAATAACCATGGTTTTATAATAGTAGAGAGTAGTTGGGTATTGATCATGTTCATTATTTAGATCATCATTTGTTTAACCACTGTTTTAATACAAATACCAATTTAAAGATGATTGGTAACTATGGATTAAGTACAATTTTTTTTTAATTTGGTTTCATTTGTAGTAAAACCATGGTTAATTTTGGCAATCATAATAAAATAACCAGCATGTTCCAGAACCTACCGTGAGCTTTATAAACAGAAGCCAAAAGGAGATCATCTCCGCTTTGCCAAGAAAATCTTCAAGCTTGCAATCTGGACTCATGTAAATATGTTGCGTGGATAGGAAGTGAACTTGTGTTTTAAATGGGAGTTATTGGCAGAAATGCCACTGCCAGTTGGTCTGATGTTGGTCACCCTAGGGCATCTTCCTCATGCTCAACTCTGATTGGCTGCTCATGTTTTTTTTTCACATTAACAGCTGCAGTTTTGAACGCTGATCAATGAGTGGCTTTGATGGATTTCCTTAAATGACTCGTGATGTCATGGGGAATGTGACATTTGGGGGTGGAGCTTGTATTAATCAATACAACAGAGAGATACCAGTTGTTTTAGTCTTTTTTTGTTTAGTCTTTTTAAATCTTTAAGCTTTACAGAAACACTTTATGGATGTTTCCAGCTCATAAAAATGTAACAATATACAAAATAAGTATCAACAAAAGTACATATTTCTTACATTTATGATACAACAATACCAAATTTAAAGTAATATACAATAAAAGTTACATTTGGATGACTGCAAATGATACTCAACTCTGATTGGATGCTCATGTTTTATTTATTTTTTTCACATTAACAGCTGCAGTTTTGAATGCTGATCAGTGAGTGGCTTTGATGGATTTCCTTAAATGACTCGTTTCAGGAAGTCATGTCATGGGGAATGTGACATTTGGGGGTGGAGCTTGTATTAATCAATACAACAGAGAGATACCAATTGTTTTAGTCTTTTTAACTCTTTATGCTTTACAGGAACACCTTATGGATGTTTCCAGCTTGTACAAATGTAACAATATACAAATTAAGTATCAACAAAAGTACATATTTCTCACATGTATGATACAGCAATACCAATTTTGATATAAAATACAATAAAAGTTTCATTTTGGTTTGATGTTGGTCACCCTAGGGCATCTTTCTCACGCTCAAATCTGATTGGCTGCGCATGTTGTTTTTTTGTTGTTTTTTTCAAATTAACAGCTGCAGTTTTGAATGCTGATCAATGAGTGGCTTTGATGGATTTCCTTAAATGACTTTAAGAAAGTCATTAAATGAATTTAAGAAAATGATGTCATGGGGAATTGCAACTAAAAACGTAGCCCTATGTACATTTCTGGAGATCGTGAATTATGTAGCCAGATGTAGCCGTGAATTATGTATGGCTGCATTTCGTCTTTAAAACGAATACTACAAGGCGGTATGACACTGTTTCTTTTCGCGCTACCAGCTGACCACTTACCTCCATGTGGACGGCTTTTCCGCTGTTACCAGTTTGCCCAGTGGCTCGCCACTACGTCAGCGGACATGAGACGCAGAGAGGAGTTGACCATGACGACGGGGTTCGAGTCCCCCGTCAAAGAACGGTTCCAGAAAGCAGGTAAGACAAAAACAAAAGCCGGAAAATAAAATAAACAAGTAAATAACGGTGAGAATGTGGTAAAATCTGAAAACGTGGTAAAAATCAGGCGGCCGCGAGGGCTTTTCTTTTTGTGGATTGCTTTTGAAAACGCTGTCGGTTGGGTTTAGGGAAGTGGGTGGGCACTGGTCAATCTGTGCTTTTTAAAACACTATCAGTTGGGTTTAGGGAAGGAGGAGGGTGGGTCAGTCAGTCGGTCAGTTAGTCAACAGCGGCCTCTGGTGGATTTACACGATAAGAGTAGGCGAGAATGGCACTCGCAAGAGAAATTTGAGATCTGAAAAAGCATACACAGCGGCCTCTGGTGGATTTGCGAAAACAAAAACTGCAAAAAACGTACCTCCTGGGACGTATTTGGTACTCTCCAGAAATGTATATAGCGCTACGTAATCAGAATGAGCCTGGGGGTGGAGCTTATATTATTCAGTCCAGTTGGTATCTCTCTATTGTATTGATTAATACAATTGGCATCTCTCTATTGTATTAATCAATACAATAGTGAGATACCAATTGTTTTTGTCTTTTTTGTGAGCATAGGCTGCTAAAGAAGAAAAAGCAGTTTATATGCTCAAGGTTGCTCTATTCAGAAGGAAATAATAAGCTGTGTGGAGCGTCACAGTAACAGGTGCTGCGGGGCCAGAGCGTAGGTGGCCATTCAGATGTATGTGACTGGCATTGAGCTGTTGGCTATGGAGAGATGCTTTTAGGTGATACTAATGTCACTATGCGGCAAGAGAGCACTGCAGACTTTAAAGACTTTCATAGGAATAGTTTTGAAGATGGGTCAGAGCGAAGGGAAAAAATACTATTTAAATGATTTTATTTTCTTTTAAATTATTTTATTTGATTTGATTACTATAAAACTATTAGATTTTAATGTGCATTTAATGATTGTTACAAAAAATGTACTACACATATTTATTGTTAAGTTTTGTGTAAAAAGTGTAAAAGAATATGAAATTAAACAATCATAATCATTACAAATATGTGATATCAAATTTAAAAACATGTGTTTTTATTTTTTTTATAACTAGTAGTTTATATGATGGCACATACAACAAATTTATACAGATAGTAAAGATTGTTTTATAATTAATTTTATAATATTTACAAATTACGTGTAATATATTTCCTAAAAAACTATTTCTTATAGATAGATAGATAGATAGATAGATAGATAGATAGATAGATAGATAGATAGATAGATAGATAGATAGATAGATATTGGATATTATATATTACAATATAAGTATTGCAATATAATTTGTATTAAAAATAAACTAAATGTTTATAAATAATATTTATATATTTTTAAAAACTATTTATTTTACAAATTATATTTTCTACCATAATACGAATCTTGGATATATATTCAAGTGTTTAACTTATACTTATAGAACATATCTAAATTTAAGTTTTATAATAAGCCATTACGAATATCGTAAATTATGGGCACATACAGGCTTCACACAATACCCATATTTTTGTTGACATATTAATAGCAGTTCACAGTGCAGCCCTTTGCTCTTCTCTGCATTAATGGGAGGATTAAATGGAGCAGGAGACCTTTTTCATCTGTAATCAGTTCCAAAGAGGATCCATCCATGTCTCACATTTACCCCCGGCACACACACACGCCTCCGCTCTCCCACGCGGACACTTCAGTTCACTCTAAAACACGCACACACACACACACTGATGTTGTCTGACGACATCTCAGATCTGCTATTCCACATTTTCTGAAGCACTTGAGGTTTGTAGAAGAAGCCTGGGATTAATTAAACTTTCACAGCCTCTCTTCCACAGTTTGATCCACAGCGGCAGCAACATCTTCACACTTCACGTTCAAATTAGACATGACAGGCATGACTGCAAGCCCCAAAATAGGAGTTTTATTGAAATCACTGACACTTTTAGATCTTTGTGCTTTGAAGAAGCACCTTTGAATGTTGCCAGCTCATAAAAACGTGACGATATACAAATCAAGTATCAACAAAAGTGCACATTTCTCACATGTATGATACAGCAATACCAAGTTTGATATAAAATACAATAAATGACTGCAAATGGAAACCTCATGCAACACTCTCACAGAATTTAGCTCAAAATCAAGCACAAATCCAATAAGTTTAGCATCTGTTTGTCACAGCATCACAATATTACATTCTGCAGCACCACCGAAAAAAAAGATCATAACAGCAATCCAGCACAAACTGCAGTAGCATCACACCTAGTTCATTCACCCCGTATTGATTTTGCTGAAGTAAATATGTGACTATTGATAAAGTTCTCTGTGTCCTACCTTGCGATACAAGCAGAGCGAGGGCAGTGAACGTGCTCAGAGATTCTGTCTTGGCTGAAGCTCTGCTGCTCTGTAACCACAGAGACTGTGACTTACACTGAATGTGCAGAAACAGCCAATAGCTGAGCAGCTTCTGCCGATCTGACACACACACACACACACACACACACACACACACACACACACACACA
>CAIGQV010000641.1:7768765-7784161 GCA_903798115.1 Danio jaintianensis | reverse complement strand
TCGCCAACCTGATTTCACCAAGTAGAACATGTTCCTGGATTAACATCTATGTTAATCCTGGAACAACATTCCAATCAGCCAATCAGAATTAAGGGATACGTTTACAGTTTATGTTAAGTTTAGGCTTACGGTTAGGTTTATGCACTTCTACATGATTGTTATCCAATGATTATTCCCCTCTGATTTTGGGAATCATTTACAGTTATGGTTGGGTTTAGGGGTAGGGAATAGGTATGGATTACATTTTCCAACAAAAATGATGTTCCAGGATCAACATATATGTTAATCCAGGATCGCATCGTACTTGGCAAAATCAGTAAGTAAGCACAGTAAGTTACAATTACAGTAAGTTACTTGATAGTAATCTTTTGCGTCTGCAGATTGCAGGAGTTTTGGAGAAGACAGAACAAAATAAATATCTTTTCTAACAATCAAACCAATTAAAATAAAATAAAAAAACAGAAATAAATGACCTAAAACAGCATAAATTACAGAGCAGTCAACTGAACAAAACATAATGTACTGTACAACATGAAATAAATAATAAATGATGTGTGTTTTGGCACTGCAATATTTTTTTGAATAAGTCTCTCAGTCCGTTTCCATCCTTATCAGCAAAAACGAGATGAGCTGAGACCTTGCAATCTTGTTTTTGAAGAGGTTACATGTACTTTCCTAGCTGAGACAATTTGACTGGCAGTTCTGTGGAGAAGACAGTAAGAATATTTCAGTTCAACCACACCTGGATCTTCATGCAGGTAGTTCCAAGTCAATTAAAATCAATGCATTTCAACCAGTCGTTTAAACCAATGGATTTATCCGCAGTCTGTCATTAGAGAGAGGATGGTGGGATTGCAATTAGCACATCCACCCTGCTCCGTCGTGCCAAAACAAGCGGATGACAAAACAGAGAAAACAATGAATATGCAGAACGTCGGCAGATTTTAGCATTAATTTTGCACCTTACATAACGCAAGCCAAGGATTCTTACATAACTCGCTCTTTAGCAGATGTTATGAAAGACCTCTTGATCAGGCACAACGTCTTAAAAGCAACAAGGACAAAGTGCTCAATTATAGTTGATGGACGGGAACGATGCATTACACTGGTGTGAGAAAAAAAAAAGAGAAACTACGTTAAATCACATATTAGCTGTTGAAGCAGCTGAACATACAATGAAGGAAAATAAAGCATGAATAATGGCTGCTAAAGGTATTCAAAGCCATTACGCTTATTATGCATTACACACAATTACCATGGTAACCATAGTAACCGTCACAATACCATAGATATTTTACTACAATAAATGAATAATGCTTATGTATGTGTACCTGTGTTTGAGTAAAAATTTTTTTTTTTATATATATATAAAGCAATTTCTACAAAATTCAAAATAACAAATGATTTCTTGACTGTAAAACAGGGTTATTCCACCAAATATTGCTTTCGTAAGTCTTTTAAAGGTAAACATTGTATTGTGCTTCCAAACGAATATAAACCTGTATAAAAATCTAAACAGTGACATGTTTTGTTTTTGTTATTTTAACCACACGTCATTTTGACAGCATTTTATTTTACGTTATAGAAGAAATTAAGTTTTTTTTTTTTCTTTCAAGGTGTATTAAGTTATTTTGAGTTCATATATCATCCTTGTTTTATTTATTTATTTTTGCTAAACTGAAATTTAAGCCTTTGTCAATTTGTATGACAATGTTTAAAATAAAAAATGGTTGTTCAAAAAAATAGAAGCAATATACACTCACCGGCCACTTTATTAGGTACCAACTGCTCGTTAACGCAAATTTCTAATCAGCCAATCACATTGCAGCAACTCAATGCATCTAGGCATGTAGACATGGTCAAGACGATCTGCAGCAGCTCAAACCGAGCATCAGAATGGGGAAGAAAGGTGATTTAAGTGACTTTGAATGTGGTATGGTTGTTGGTGCCAGACGGGCTGGTCTGAGTATTTCAGAAATTGCTGATCTACTGGGATTTTCATGCACTACTATCTCTAGGGTTTACAGAGAATGGTACGAGAAAGAGAAAATATCCAGTGAGCGGCAGTTCTGTGGGCGCAAATGCCTTGTTGATGCCAGAGGTCAGAGGAGAATGGCCAGACTGGTTCGAGCTGATAGAAAGGCAACAGTAACTCAAATAATCACTTGTTACAACCGAGGTATGCAGAAGAGCATCTCTCAACGCACAACACGTTGAACCTTGAGGCGGATGGGCTATAACAGCAGAAGACCACACCGGGTGCCACACCTGTCAGCTAAGAACAGGAAACTGAGGCTACAATTCGCACAGGCTCACCAAAAATGGACAATAGAAGATTGGAAAAACATTGCCTGGTCTGATGAGTCTCGATTTCTGCTGCAACATTCGGATGGTAGGGTCAGAATTTGGCATCAACAACATGAAAGCATGGATCCATCCTTCCTTGTATCAATGGTTCAGGCTTGTGGTTGTGGTGTAATAGTGTGGGGGATATTTTCTTGGCACGCTTTGGGCCCATTAGTACCAATTGAGCCTACCTGAGTATTGTTGCTGACCATGTCCATCCCTTTATGACCACAGTGTACCCATCTGCTGATGGTTTCTTGAACATGACAATGAGTTCACTGTACTTAAACGGCCTCCACAGTCACCAGATCTCAATCCAATAGAGCACCTTTGGGATGTGGTGGAACGGGAGAGTCGCATCATGGATGTGCAGCCAACAAATCTGCAGCAACTGCTTGATGCTATCATGTCAATATGGACCAAAATCTCTGAGGAATATTTCCAGTACCTTGTTGAATCTATGCCATGAAGGATTAAGGCATTTCTGAAGGCAAAAGGGGGTCCAACCCGGTACTAGCAAGGTGTACCTAATAATGTGACCGGTGAGTGTAGATCGTATAACAAAACAATTTTTTTACATATTTAACATAATTTGACCGTATATAAGTTTTAACTTTTAAACCTCAATCATCTAATGTCTGATCCCTATAGCAAAAACTGTCAATGTGCTAATAAAAAAATTACAACAGCACATTTATATCAAAGCAGAAATGGTTTTATTAATCATATAAAAACAAGACAGTTGTAAGCCAAGCATTATGTTTTATTACATGCATGACATGCATCTACATGTTATGTATTAAATCTGGAGGATCCAAATGGATGCAACACTGAGAAAATGTGAAGATATGAACCACTAGATGGAAGTAAAGCTGCAGAGGTTTACTTGAGGAAACGGGTTTGATTAAGTGCTCCTCTGTTAGACATTTTGGTCACACTTTACAATAAGGTTTCATTAGTTAATGTATTTACTAACTTGGATTAAGAATGAACAAACCATAGTTCAACATTTACTAATGCATTATTGAAACTGAAAGTTGAGAACACTTTATTGTCATTAAGTAATGCTAGCAAAGATGAATAAATATTGTAATAACGGTTTTGTTTATTGTTTTTCATGTTAGTCAATGCATAATCTAATATTAACTAATGTACTGTGTAAAATGTTACCAATATTGTGGTATATTTATTGGTCAGACAGCCAGTGAAGTTACAGTAAGGTTCGCGATCATATGGTATCATGAACTGAAATAGAGAATTTTAAACAAATTAATAAATATTTACTGGTAACTCATGCTTGATCATAATACATTATGTTAACTAATATTACAGGTATAATTTATCTAAAAATGTAAATGATGTCATCATTTATTGACCCTATACTTGTTCCAAACCGGTTTGAATAAATAGTTTTGGTCTCTTTATGAACATTCCTTTTTTATAATAATTTTTAAAGGGCTTTATCACCTTTAATGGGACAGGGCAGTGAAGAGAGTATGACAGGAATGTGTTGGGAGCAGAGATTGGGAAAAAACATCTAGCCAAGAACCGAACTCGGGTCGCTGTGAGCACTGCAGTGCAAGATGTTGATGCATTTACCATAATTAAATTCAATTAAACTCAAGTTTATTCCCTGTAAAGTGCCTTGCACAATAATTGTTTTACAAAAAGCAGCTTTACAAAAGGTGCACATTATTGCATAACAATCAAATTATGAAAAGTTAAGGGTATTAGTTACCATAACTTTATAATTCTATTGGTGCAGACTCTTTACGAACATTGTGTGAGTTTTGGTTGAATGGACTTTCATTGTAGAAATATAAATCTCTCAGGTGACTTAATTAAATTTATTTTTCTTGTATTCTGAAAGTCTCATGGATTGGGATCAACATGAGGGTGAGTAAATGATGACAATTGTCATTTTATTCCTCGATTCCACTGAACTGTATAGTACAGTTTACAGTACAGTACAATTGGATATTGGTCACCCTAATCAGGCTTGCATTTCCACTGCCAAAAGTACCTTTACTTTTTTATGCCAAAAAGTTAGTCAATTTCATTCTTTATCAAAGAAGAAAGTCTTATGGGCCATGCATATATCACATGCTTTTTACACTCAAGTTTGTTATTTCAAATGTAGACCGGTAGCAAGTGTGTTTTCCCACATTTAGACAAAACATGTGAATAGCTCCATACACAACAATGGAGGACATACAGCAGATGCTTTTCAATCATTTTATTATTACGGTCTTGTGTTTTGGTTGTGTATTTAAAAATCGCACTTCCCATGTTGCACACGCAAGTGACGATTCTCGGTAAACCAATCAGCACTTTCCAGGGAGTCTAGCTCCACCCTTTTAGTACCGTACTGTTGTGCTACAGTAGGTAACCTTACAAAAGGGTCCCAAAAATTTGGTACAGAACAATTTGCTATTTTTATTATTCACAAGAAGAAGACAAAGTATGTTTAAGCGAAGTTCATTGCTGCACGTCGTCATTGTATTATTACGGTGTCATGTTTATGTTTGTGTATGCACTTTCTGTGTTGCTGTTCTCCTGCTTGTTTGCAATTGACGATTCTCTGTAAACCAGTCAGTATCCTGCAGAGTGTCTAGCTCCAATGGTATCGATGGTATCGTACTGTTGTGCTAGGTAACCTAACAAAAGGGTCCCAAAAAAATGGTATAGAACGGTTCGCTGTTTTGGTACTTGCTTTTTAAAAAATTTTTTTAATTAACAAAGATTACAGACTGTAATAACAATGTAATGACATATATCAATTCAACTACTTCCCACCCCCCTCCCCTGCTGTCTCTTTAAAGGTCCCGTGAAGTGCTTTGAAATATGCATTTTTTTTTTTTGATGTTTGACATAATCTCAACTAAAACACAAAGAGAGGGTGGGGCATAGTGTAGCTCCTCCCCTTTTTAAATAAAACAGCCAATAGGATTTTGTTTTATCACCGCTCTGCCAGTGAAAGTGGTTGAGCTCAATCAAATGTGAAGCATCTTGAAGGGGGCAGGGCATGTCAAATACTAGAGAGCATATGATTGGTCACAATTTGATGACAAACTGAAGTATGAGGTGATGTGAAAAAAACGTTGATTTGTTTAGGCGGAAGTAACAAACTACAAGCCTTACATATTTATATCAGTTTTATATCTTCTAAACGCGAATTTTGTCACTGTTTTGGATCACACTAGCTTATGGATATCCTAAAAACTAACAATACTGATACTAACATCTAAAAAACGTTATTTTAATTTCATGGGACCTTTAAACTGGGGTATCCAATGAATAGAAGTTAACAAAAAACACACACAAAAAAAACAAAAACAAAAAAAACCCCACTCAGTACGGCAATTAAGCTATTTTGGTACTTCTGACAGTGGAAACAGAAATAATTGCATAGTGTAGGCTACCATACCGAATTGTACCCCTCAGTGAAAGCAAGCCATTAGTACGAACTAACATTAATGTTTACATACGGAACCTTATTGTACAGTGTAACTCAAAGAAACGGTAGGAACTGAGAAAGGTTAGTATGGAGTTAGAAACCAACGTGTCTTCTCACTCTTCTAAGGGTACCTGTGGCTATCGGGGCTTCGCTTTCATTTCCAAACGTGTGTCTTCCAGAGTTGAAGGTTCTGATGGCACCAGGTCTGATCTCAGAGCGATATACTGCAGAGTTGGGTTTGAAGATCTTACTATGGTAGCCCAAAGGGTGATAAGACAGATCTTCAGGATCTTCATCATCATCATCACTAATAACTACCAGTTCAGCCTGGATTCCTTCATCTTCCTCATCAGATTCAGCATTCTGATAACCCATGAAGATCATGGTAACCGGTTGAGGAGTTTTCTCCTCATGTGGCAGAGAACTTATCAAGTTGACAACACTAGGTTCTTCCTTTGGATTTGGAGGAGAATATCGTCCAAATCCCAATCCTGAGTCTGCGGTTGGAGTTATCCTTAGCTGTTCCTCACAATCTTGTATGGGAGAAGATGCAGGGCTGATCCTGGTTGTGCATTCGCTGTTAGCATATGGTCCATTTTGAGCTAGTTGGTTGGATTTTAAATACTGATTGGTTTTAGTGGTTGGAATGTAAAGATCGTCTTGTTTGTTGAAGATTTCTTCCTCACTCTGGTTTATGTTGGACATCTGAAGGCCATAGAGGCTGATGTAAGCTCTTTCTGTAGGGCTGGTGGGTCGACTGAACAGGCTTGAAAACACTGGTTCATGGTATTCCACATCTGCAGGGACTTTCTTCTCGGAGGCTTTCACCAGAAGTTCCTCTACTTCGAGAGGGCTCATCTCATTCAAGCCGTTCTGCGAGTCTTGTCCCTTTGGTGGTAAAGCATAGACAGATTTTAGTCCATCTTCATAGACTTTGATGCCTTGTTGTTGGAGATCCAGAGGTGCGATGGTGGTTGTGGAGAGGATGTGACTCTCACCAGTGCGGAGATCTTTTTCTACACTGATCTTCATGGTGTATGCAGCTAAAAAAAAAAAGAACGGTGTTAAATGAAATAAATATATTATTTAATTTTGTCAAAATACAATAAAACAGCAATATTTTGAAATATTATTACACTGTATAATAGTAGATTTGATATATTGTAAAATGTAATGTCCTGTTATGTAAATCCTCAAGGGTTTTTATATTTCACTAAAGCAATAAAACGAAAAAAAAATTAGTTTCAGATGAAAATAAAATGAAACTAATATATAATAATAATAATAATAACATTTATTAATATATATGTAGGGGCGACACGGTGGCTCAGTGGTTAGCACTGTCACCTCACAGCAAGAAGGTCACCAGCTGGGTCAGTTGGCATTTCTGTGTGGAGTTTGCATGTTCTCCCCGTGTTCGTGTGGGTTTCCTCTGTGTGCTCCGGTTTCCCCCACAGTCTAAAGACATGCTATACAGGTGAATTGAATAAACTAAATTGTCCGTAGTGTATGTGTGTGAATGAGTGTGTATGGATGTTTCCCAGTATTGGGTTGCAGTTGAAAGGGCATCCGCTGTGTAAAAAATATGCTAGATAAGTTGGCGGTTCATCCCGCTGTGGCAACCCCAGATTAATAAAGGGACTAAGCCGAAGAAAAATGAATGAATGAATGTATGTGATAACAGTAACAAAATCAACCAAATTACTAAAACTCTGACTAATATTAAAATGCAAAAAGAACACAAAAAAAAACGAATTAAAATGATTAATAAAAACTAGTAGTCACTTAGTGATCCTAAAAGAACACTGCTCAATAAATACATACATATATTTTATTATTATTTAAAAACAAAATGAAAATCACTGTCTTATTTGATCAATTTAATGCATCCGACTCCAAATCTTGGAATGGTTTTGAGTAATAAAAGTAAATAAATAAATAAAAATGGACATTATGGCTTATTGCTTTAATATAAAAAAGCATAATATCCTGTTCTCCTGGAGATATGTTAAATACTGGTCTCTTTCGTATTTCTATGTCATGCCCGTAATTACAGACATAGGTATCATCTTTTTCATGATTTATTTTTCATTTATGCGCTCTGAATGGCTATAATTAAATAAGTGCACAGTCTGATGATATGTTTGCTCTACAAAAACCTGACATACGAGCATTTCAAGTGCTGTTTATATCAGCAAATAGTTAATGGTTTAATCAAAAGCCTTTGCCATACCTTTTTTCTCATGCTCTTCATCAGATTCATGTTTCCCCGGCGTGACGCTTCTCCTCCTGGTTGTAGGAGTGTAACACTTCGGGACGTCAGGTATGGCCGTATAGATGTATTGAACTGGCTCTGTAAAAAAGCAACATAAAATGTCACAGAAAGAAGGCTGTACATACAGTTGAAGTCAGAATTATTAGCCCTCCTGAATATTTTTTCCCCCAATTTCTGTTTAACGGAAAGAAGATTTTTTCAACACAATTCTAAACATAATAGTTTTAATAACTAATTTCTAATAACTGATTCTTTTATCTTTGCCATGATGACAGTAAATAATATTTTACTAGATATTTTTCAAGATGCTAGTATTCAGCTTAAAGGTGCAGAAGCTGATTGTCTTCACAAACAATTTTTCTTGTGCTGGTTGAAAGTCTCTTCACATTCCAATAGTAATGATTAAAGTAAATGATCTAAATGTATTTATATGTATTTTAATATTCTGGGTAAGGCATAAGACTATAAAAAGTTCATCCAATTAAAAATTGTCAATTCCGACAATTCCCATAATTCTGATAAGTAGCCCAAACTGTCTGTCAACAAATGTAGATTTGTACATTTGCAGCCATTCACGCAGATCTGCTATTTGCGCATGCACGCGCGTCATGTTCATGTGGACACAAGACAGTCACAGTGATAAAAACAAATGCTAAATCAAAGCGTTTTAAAATTCAATATCTTGTTACTTTGAGTTACTTTGCACGCTGGAGGAAGGATGACACCATAGCTGAAGTATTTCTTTTAGACAGGTACTATAAAGTTTTCTAACTGGCGAATGACATGATCTAGTGGATTGTCTACTGTCATCTTTAATGTGCTCGTTCGTAATTTCAAGAGGTGTGGCTTTGGACGACAGGGGAGGGATTGTGTTTTCAAAGATATTATGCTAACCACTTAGCATTTTGGCAGATCACCTACTGCACCTTTAAAGTTACTTTTAAAGACTTAACTAGGTTAATTAGGCAAGTTAGGGTAATTAGACAAATTATTGTGTAACGATGGTTTGTTTTGTAGACAATAAAAAAAATGCTTAAAGGGGCTAATAATTTAGACCTTAAAATAGTTTAAAAAAAAATTTAAAACTGCTTTTAGTCTAGCTGAAATAAAACAAATAAGACTTTCTCCAGAAGAAAAAATATTATAGGAAATACTGTGAAAAATTCCTTGCTCTGTTAAACATCATTTGGGAAGTATTTGAAAACGAAATTCACAGGAGAGCTAATAATTTTGCCTTCAACTGTTTATGGAAATGCAGAAAAAAAGAAGAAATTTCTTTACCTGGCTGCATGTTTGCGTTTACTTCCTGTGGGGTCAATACAGTAGTTTGCGCAGTAACCAAAAACCGGATTTGATGAAAAGATAAGAAGATATAAAGCAAAACCATGTTTCATGATACAGATGATACACACAGATCCTTGTCTCACAGCATCAAACAATTTTCTTATCTTGACGTCAGTTTGGAACCGAGGGCCATCTTCACAGCATGCTGAATTCTAATGATTTCCCTTGTTCCAACTCAAAAGCGGATCCAATTGAAGCTGCTTGCTGTTGTATTAAGCGGTAAAAGAGACTCCAGGCCTGTTAAAGTGATTACACAAGCGCTACCTTTATGATGTCCGCTGGGGTTTTCTCCACCTCCTTCAGTTGTTTCAGAAGAAGCTCTTCTTTCACTGAAATCTCCAGCTCTCGCGTCTCAAGGGCCGCAATCTCCAGCTCTATTCTGCAAAGATTAAGAAAAAAACATACTGTTCAAGACAAAACTATTATCCTGTAAAATTTTTATACTTTTTAAAAATATTTCCCAAGTGCCGTTTAACTGACTGATTTTTTTCAACATTTTTAAACAGATTTTAGTTTTAATAATTAATTTCTTATAACTTTTTTTTGTCTTTACCATGATGAGAGTACATAATAATTTCCTAGCTATTTTACAAGATAGTAGTTTTCAGATTAATGTGCAAATTAAAGGCTTAAGTAGGTAAATTAGGTTAACTGGGCAGGGCATTGGACAACAGTGGTTTGTTTTGTGGACAATCAAAAAGATATATTTCATAAAGGGATTAATAATATTAACATGGTTAGCAGGTTTTAACTTTTTAAATTTAACTAAAAGAAATCAGACCTTCTCCAGAAGAAAAATATAATAGAAAAAATGGCCTTGTTCTGTTAAACAGCATTTGGGAACTATATGGAAATAGTCTACTAATGGTCTTGAACTGTATATGCATTATTTATTTACTCTTTTTTGGGGGTGCTTGTTCAAATTTTACAAGATTATTATTTTCTTTACATTTTTGGTTCACCTCGACATGAACATTCTGTCATTAGTTTTATCTTAAAACATATTTATGATTTTGAAGCCTTATACTGTACGTTTAGAAAATTATTCAAATGTTTTGTTCATGAAACAACAGTCCAAACATCATTGGACTCTATTGACTTTCATATGGCTACAATTTCCAGAAATTCTGATATAGACAAAGTACTTATTCTAGTGAAGATTTATTCTCCTAACATGAGAATCAGTGAGAAGTATTTCATTGGCAGCAAATCTGCATATTTAAAGGATTTAAAAAGGATTGAGCGAGAGACTGAAGTATTATTTTAATATTTCAACTTTTGTAGTTTTAATTACTTATTTCATTTTAGTTTTTTTTTTTAGTGAATGTTAATTTTAAGTGAAAAAAATATGGTTTTAATTTTATTTAACTATAGAACAATCTCCTTTTCTTTGCAAATATACAATTTAAAGAAAGTAAAGAAACATCTGGGGGCATAGAGCATTGGTCTGTTTTAATACTATAAACAGGTACTGTTTGACTGTTATTATACCTCTTCCTTTTATATACTCTAATTTAATCTATATTAAATTAAATATTTAGTTAGTTAATTGGTTAATATTTTGTGCCAGGAAAAACAAAATTCACATTAATCCACAGTCTATTATAAATGTATTTGTCTAAAGTATTGCTATTCATACTGACTCTTTTCAGTTACTCAATAAGATAGCACCTCCTTGTGTAATGTTTGGGTATTGTTCAATCCTTAAAATTCCTTTTGCTCAATTCTAAAAATGAGGTTTTAATTTCCAAATTGAGGAATGAGTATCCTTACTTGTGACAATGGACTACACAACCAAGCATTTTTTAATCCTGAAAGCTGAATAAATAAGCTTTCTATTGATGGATGGTTTGTTAGAATAGGACAATGTTTGGCCAATATATAATTATTTTAATCTGGAATCTGGGGGTTAAAAAAAAATCATTAAAGGTGCCCAAATGAAGTAGTAGCTCATATTACTAATCAAAGATTAAGTTTTGATTATACTTACAGTGGGAAATTTACAAAATATCTTCATAAAAGATGATTTTTACTGAATATTCTAATGATTTTGGCATTAAAAAATCATTCATTTTGACCCAATGTATTTTTGGTTATTGCCAATGCAACAAAATGCAACTTGAAGTCTGTGTTAAATAAAATATTTTGATGTTTATTCTGCTAGCACACATTGTTATTCTTTAGGTGAACAATTAATCTGTGCTAGTTAATCCACTGAAAAAAAAATGTTTTGGTAAGTCTGACCATTTGCTTCTGCGTCTGGTGGTCCTTCTCTGATGATTGATGATCTGATTAGTTTGACGGCTTCAGCCACAATATTCTTAACCACACCCTTCTTACCGTTGTAAGAGGAATGATGTGCAAAAAGAAAGCCTCACCCCTTACTCAATATTCAGTTTCAGTTGGAAGTGCGTCAACATACTGAAATAAAAGTCTCAGCAACTTCCAATTCACATGGACTTATTCACAGAGAACACGTTTTTCCATTCCAATGCTCGACTTTGCCATTGTTTTTCAATGTAAACATGAGCTTGACGGACGTGCATGTCCACTACCCTCATGTCTCACATTTTTTAAAGCACCTCCCATATGAGCACTGCGTTTTTTGTATCTGCCGTGTCATATTAAAAGAACTTTAAAAAAGTTTTTACACTCAGCCACTCCTCAATGTCAGTTCCAAAGCAGTGGACCAATCAGAAGAGCATTGAAAGTTTCTGTTTACAAGTGCTCGGTGTCCACATACCCTCATGCTTTATGCTACACTTTTTTAAAAACCATTCCTGAGTGCTGTGTTTCACATTTTTAGCTGTAAAGATGCATTCTGTGTGACTGGTTTTGTGATCAAGGATCACGTTTTAGTTTTATTTGGGGTCATGAACCTGAACGTTGCAATAACTCTAGGAGAACACAAACCACTTCTACCCAGTGAAAGTGGGAATGTTCATCTGATTGCTTTTTCTTTTGCTCTTAATCCCCCAGGTTTAAACCACAGGGGCCTATTTGTTAGAAGAAAACTCTCTGGAGATTCGTATCTGTCGTGTCAAAATTAAAATACTTTTTTTAACAGCTTTTACACTCATCAGTGTCAGTTGCAAAGCAGTGGACCAATCAGAAGAACTCTGAGACGGGAGAAGCGTTGAAAGTTTCTGTTTACAAGTGCTCGGTGTCCACATACCCTCATGCTTTATGCTACACTTTTTTAAAAACCATTCCTGAGTGCTGTGTTTCACATTTTTAGGTGTAAAGCTGCATTCTGTGTGACTGGTTTTGTGATCCAGGGACACGTTTAAGTTTTATTTGGGGTCATGAACCTAAACGTTGTAATAACTCTAGGAGAGCACAAACCACTTCTGCCCAGTGATAGTGGGAATTTTCATCTAATTGCTTTTTCCTTTGCTCTTAATCCCCCTGGTTTAAACCACAGGAGCCTGTTTGTTAGAAGAAAGCTCTCTGGAGATTGGAGTCCTTCAAATTAATCTTAACAATCAAACTTCCATTGAATCTACAGTAAATAAAGCTCCACATACAGAAAGCAGACGGAGAGTGTCTTACAGAAACTGTATAGCAACTTAATGCAAGAAAGTACTTCAAACTGAGGAGATATTTTTTTGTCTCAGTTATTTGTCCTTCGATGTGTTAGTCATGCCTTCTGGTTCAGGTATGACCTTCTGCGCAATGGTTGTTTTTTTTCTGCACAAAGCTTGTGGTAAGTTAGCGTGTCTCTCTGCCAAGCAGTGTGCGTAAGTAGACGGTTTATGTAATACTGTGAGTGAGGTCTGTCTGTCTGACCCTTCGCTAACTCTGAAAGCCCATCACAGCGGTTAAACAAGAATAATCCAATTGATTCTCAATTAAGAGGAAGATGTGAGCCATGCAAGCCATTAGCTGAGAGGTGCGAGTACCTGTGGATGTTGCTCTGCAGGACTTTAGTCTGCTGTTGGTTGTCTTCAGTCTGGGCCTTCGCCGACTCCTGCTCCTCTTCGGTTAAAGTGCTCAGTCCGTCCATCAGCCATTGCTCTCGGAGAGTTTTTTTCTGTTTTTTGAGTCCCAATAATCTTGTATTAGTCTGACTTGTTTTTATTTCAGTGTTGTGCATCAAAGGGATAGTTCATGCAAAAATGGAAATGTGGCCATTATTTATTCATCCTTCACTTGCTCAAAACCTATTTGAGTTTCTTTCTTCTGTTGAACACAAAAGAAGATATTTGGAAGAATGCTGGTAGCTGGCACCCATTGACTTTTTATAGTATTTTTTTTTCCTACTATGGAAGTCAATGGGTGCCAGCAACCAGCATTCTTCAAAATATCTTCTTTCAAGAGTTCGCCCTTAGCTGATGATTGATTATGAAGCATGTTTGGCATGCTGTCCCGGGAGAGAGCCCTGAGCTCATGAGATCCTCGAGCCCGGGGCTCCCTCCCGTTGCAGGGCGAGAGGGGAGTTTGAGCTCAGGTAGGTCTCGAGAACTCCCCTGCTTGATAATGGTGAATGCAATTTATGAATAACTATGGAGAGAATATTGCTGAATTAATCGCTCGTCTATGGTGTCGATTTGGTTGGTCAATTTACTTATGTTACATGTTTTTGGTCTGTGGGAGGAAACCGGAGAGCCCGGGGAAAGCCCACACAAACACGGGGAGAACATGCAAACTCCACACAGAAATGTCAACTTGGCGAGGTAAAGGCTTGAGCTAGTGACATTCTTGCAGTGAGGCAGCGGTGCTAACCACTGGGCCTCCATGCTGCCCTGTCAAGGAAAGGGGAGGACTAGGGGTGGAAGGGGGGATTCTTCAGGACGAAGATGGCTAAGATAAGATACTCTGGTTATTTATAGTAATTTAGGAATCATCTGATTGGTGGATCATGCATTAGCTAATGCGGGACAAGCTGCTATCAATCATAAGCACGTGCTCCTCTCGAAATTAGTTTATGAATAAACTTCACTTTGTGTTAAACTCAAAAATGTTTAAAACTACATCCAGGGTGAGTAAAATTATACATTTGTGAAATAGAAAATCTATATTTTTAAACATTTATAGTAGTTTTTTTATTATTCCCACTATGGAAGTCAATGGGTGCCAGCAACCAGCATTCTTCTAAATATCTTGTTTTGTCTTCAACTCATAAATGTTTAAAACTACATCTGGGAGAGTAAATAGCTATGTTTCCATCCACCTATTTTTATGCGCATTTTGGATGAAAACGCCAAGATGCGCATAAGTTTTGAAAATGCGGATTAAAAAACGTATTCCCATAACCGAGTAGGATAAACCTTTTACTCGGTTAGAAAAGATGCACAAAGATGGAAACACTTTTACCGAACAAATTCCAGTATGCGCATTAAAAAAGTCATGTTATTTTGTTATAAGAGATCATGTGATGACAAAAATGTGTGTGAATGGACAAACCAGCAGGCTGACTGCACTGTAAAACATCTGAAATGTTGTTTTGGTCATTCTAAAACGCCTTAACCATTTCAGTATTAGTGTTATTATATTATTAATTACCTCCAGAATAGTAAAGAGCATCTGTGCTCTTTAAACGCCATTTCATTGTATGTCGGCCTTTGTCTTCTGAGTCATTTATTAAATAAGGAGAAGATTCACGCAGCTTCTCCGAGCGCATATTTTTTGATATTTGGCACCAGTTAACAGGAAGTGATGGTTTTGTTTCTCCTTGACTCATTGGATGGAAACGCTGCTTTATTTGCACATCTTTTATGCAATATTCCTGTTTTGCACATAAATTTAATTCGCATCTTTGGATGGAAACATAGCTAATGATGAGCTCATTTTCATTTTGGGGTGAATTATCCCTTTAATAAGAAAAAAATAAATACATTTTTGAAATAGAAATGCACAAACTTTAAACATTCATACAGTTTTCCAGTATTCATTTTCATAAATGACATAATAATAACATAATAATAATGCAGTTTCAATTTACTAGAACTTCTATGTTAAGCTGCTTTGACAC
>CAIGQV010000641.1:7708516-7740061 GCA_903798115.1 Danio jaintianensis | reverse complement strand
GAGAGAGAGAGAGAGAGAGAGAGAGAGAGAGATCAGTGGACTCTTTTGTGATGCATGGAGAGAGGGTCGAATGTAACTATAGATAGAAGGATATATAGATAGATGGATGGATAGATGGATGGATAGATGGATGAATACACCAACGGATAGATAGATAGATAGATAGATAGATAGATAGATAGATAGATAGATAGATAGATAGATAGATAGATAGATAGATAGATAGATAGATAGATAGACAGATAGACACAGATAGACAGACAGACAGACAGACAGACAGAGAGACAGACAGATAGACAGACAGACAGATAGATAGATAGATAGATAGATAGATAGATAGATAGATAGATAGATAGATAGATAGATAGATAGATAGATAGATAGATAGATAGATAGATAGATAGATAGATGATGGGTGGATGGATGGATGGATGGATGGATGGATGGATGGATGAATACACCATTGAACAAACAGATAGATTTTTTGTGTGTGGATGCAGTGAGTGGCAAAAGTGAAGTGGCTTCCTCTGATCCATTAGAGCATCTTTCCCCATCAACAATACAAAGAGGCTGTCAGAGAGCTGGAGTGACTCTGATCCTCCACCCACCACACAAACAGCCCACAATGCTCTTCTGATCTCACTGAACTGTCAGTCACCAAAGGGAATACACATCAGTAGATAGATTTAATAATATAATTTTAAAATCTATTTGAACATTTAAGTATTATTATTAATTTTACATAATCAAACGTGCAATAGAACGAAAACCTTAGATTACTTAGACATATTGAAAAATAAGAGAACATGGAAATGACAGTAGTGCAGTACAATGAGCCTCAGTCACCATTGTTTTCTTATTCTGATGTGTAAAACCACAGAACAAAACAGACTAACAATCGACATGGAATCATTAATATTTATATTTACATTTTATCATTTAGCATATGCTTTGATTCAATGCAACTTACACCCCTGAATGTCAGAACAGAGCTCATTAATATTTACGACCCTTCCAAATATGGTCCAAGTAGACCTTATCATCTTTGGGGTATATCCTCTAAGGTTCTATATGGACATGTAAAAGTTTCTGGAGAATGTTTGCGCTTACCTAAGCCACATATCTTCTATATCAGAAGGTATCAGAGAACAATTTAACTAATTGTATCAATGCATTCTATGGTACCTTTAATTTCAACATAGGCTCATTCTGAAAATGTAGCCCTATATACATTTCTGGAGATCGAGAATTATGTAGCCAGAGGAACATAAAACGAACGCTATAGGGCGGTATGACGCCATTCCTTTTCTCGATTACCAGATGATCGCTTACCTCCGTATGGACGGCTTTTCCGCTGTTATCAGTTTGTCCAGTGGCTCGCTGTGTACGTCGGCGGACTTGAGACACAGAGAGGAGTTGACCATGATGATGGGGTTTGAGTCTGGTAAAGAACAGTTCCAGAAAGCAGGTAAGACAAAAACAAAAGCTAAAAAATAAAATAAACGTAAATAGCAGTGTGAAAATTTGATAAAATCTGAAAATGTGGTAAAAATCAGGCTGCTACGAGGGCTTTTCTGTTTATGAATTGCTTTTGAAAACACTATCGGTTAGGTTTAGGGAAGGAGGAGGGTGGGCCAGTCGATCAGTCAATCAGTCAGTCAGTCGACAGTGGCCTTTGGTGGATTTACATGAGAAGAGCAGGCAAGATTGGCACTCGCGGGAGAAATTTGAGATCTCAAAAAGCATACACAGCTCCTGGGATATATTTTACTCTCTCCAGAAATGTATATAGCGGTACGCAATCAGAATGAGTCTGGGTTGTTTAATTTCCTTGTGTAGCCATGTGATCCATCCGAAATCTTTCTAATATTCTGATTTGGTGCACTTTAATGAATGTTTGTGCTGCTTAATATTTTTGTGCATCAGGGTTTCTTACATATAAAATACTGTAAATTTCACTGTGCAACCAGTTCCACAATAATTATTTTGGTCTGCAGGGAGCTTACAGTGCTTACAGTCTCAGTTAGAGCTGGTGTAAAAGTGTGTTCATATTGTGAAATTGTAGTGTAGCAACCCTTGGATCCATGTGTGGGTGTGAAAAACACTAAACGAGAAGACAGCATTAGCATTTAGTAAGCTTTGCATGACAAAACAGCTGATGACGATGTCAAGCTTATTAGAGACATTCAGATTAAAACATATTTGCAGAGTATGGTAATGTAGTGCTTTGTATTGATTAAATATTATCATTGTTCAATTATTATCGCATAAGATTTTAGAACGGACTGATTCATAGTTGTATTTTTCATAGCTGTTTCCATCATGTAAAGGGCCATACTGTATGAATTGCACTGTAATGGTGTCAGTTATGATGACATCACTACATATGAAGTTTGACACATATTCTGTATAGTGTTTTGGATGGTTTATTATTATCATACAACCCTGCACATATCTGTCAGCTGTAGCCCAGTTCTCCATACAGGTACTGCTTCTGTTGCCATGGCAGCCAGAAAACCCTGCAGTGAGACGAGCAGAACAGCTACTTTTCATTTCAGTGTTATTACAATATATATATATATCTTTTTTTTTTTTTGGAGCAAAATGCGAGAGGCAGATAAATGAACAAAACTGAATAATTGAATTCTCAAGCTGTTACCCAATTTAATACAATGTAATGGAGATTTTGTTCACCAGCGGATTATCTTTCAGATGGTTACACAATTAAACCAGAAGGTGGTGACGACAGGTTCAAAAACGTGCAGTGGTTTGCACAAAGACTTTAATTTTCAGTAACCCAATTCAAGCGCTTCCGGTGAACTTTTCTTTTCTTGCTTTTCTTTTTTTGTATTGCTTTTTAAAACTGTCGGTTGGGTTTAGGGAAGTGGGTGGGCGGGTCAATCTGTGCTTTTGAAAATACTATTGGTTGGGTTTAGGGAAGGAGGAGGGTGGGTCAGTCGATCAGTCAGTCAGTCATTCAGTCAGTCAACAGCGGCCTCTGGTGGATTTACATGAGAAGAACAGGAGCGAATGGCACTCGCGAGAGAAATTTGAGTTCTGAAAAAACACAGTGGCCTCTGGTGGATTAACGAAAACAAAAACTGAAAAAAAACGTAGCTCCTGGGACGTATTTGGCGGTCTCCAGAAATATATAGGTACGTTTTCAGAATCAGCCTGGGTTGGAAAATAGTCAAATAAACCTTTCACCGGAAGTTTATCAGTAGGGGAAAACACACTAGCTGTGCATATACCCAATATTATTTCACGTGAATCAGAATCAGCTCCCGGATCCTACAATTCACAATAACAGTAATCAGATTTAAAATAATAATAATAATAATAATAATAATAATAATAATAATAATAATAATAATAATAAAATATAAACTCTGAATAATCCTTATATGACAGATTGTTCATGGAATAATGATACAGCTTAGAATATATATTAAATATCGTAAATGAAACAGTAAATAGTTAAAACTCTCCAGCTGGATCTAGACAGATCACTGCTGCCAACCCCTCATAACAATAATACATAACAGTTTGTAACCTTTTATTGCCTTGAATTTTAACATTGAGATAGCATATGTATACATTGTTGTATACATGTAGGCATCTGTCCCTCATGTAGTTATTTACTTAGTTTGTTTGTTTATTTATTTATTTTATTTTTCCCCCAGGGCAACATGGTGGCTCAGTGGTTAGCACTGTCGCCTCACAGCAAGAAGGTTGCTGGTTTGAGTCCCGGCTGGGCCAGTTGGCATTTCTGTGTGGAATTTGCATGCTCTCCCCGTGTTGGCGTGGGTTTCCTCCGGATGCTCCGGTTCCCCTTCATATGGGAACTTCAACGTGTGTCTGGAACCAGACAAATGGGAGTACGTCAGACGACCAATCACTCTGAAGAGCAAGAAAAGGGGCCAATGAATGCCAAACATGAATTGGCAGAGCTCAGCTCCACAGCTGACAGCGCTTAGTCATTAGTGCTATATAAGCTGAACTTAGCACGATTCTCGAGTCAGACATGATGGCTGCGCTTCCTGGGCTGTTTCGGCAGTGTGGCTTGAGATGGAGATGGCTTGTGTCTCTCATGGCCAGAGCCCACACCGCTGCCGGCCATGCCGCTTCTGCCTTGCAACACGGCACCTGCTGCTCTCATGACCTTCAAGTCAGCCGCCCGTGCCCTGGGGAGGACGATGGCCACACAGTGGACCGGAAATGCCACCCTTGGCTTACCCTGGCAGATATGCGCCGCGCCGACAAAGTACGCTTTCTTGGTGTGCCCATATCCCAGGCAGGCCTACTCTGCAACACCGTCGGGGACTTTACCCAGGAGTCCTCGGTGGTGAGAGATCAGCCGTGCGCGATGGAGCAGGTCATCTCCTGGTGGGCTCGGAAAACTGCTCCCCCACCGGACCCGTCCGCTGGCCTCCCGAGTTCACGGGTGTGTATTTAAGCGGTCATCGCTATGCCACCCCTGTCTGGCGTGAGGAGATTTTTATCCTCCTGGCGAAGGATACAATGGAGCCGGTCCCTCCAGCCGAGATGAAGAGTGGGTTTACGCCCCCACTTCATCGTACCCAGAGAGCGGTGGGTAATACCAATCCTATCTGTGAGTTTTGATCTGTCATCTGTTCAGGATGCCGATCAAGATGCTCATGCAGAAACGCATCCCCCTGTGCGTCTGTCCACGGGATTGGTTGCAGCTATAGACCTGAAGGACGCTCACTCCATGTCTCGCTCTCTCCCTCCTTATAACCGTGTTTTTACCAGTGTGCAACGGGGGCCGAGCATGGCAGTAAATGGTCCTCCCCTTCGGGCTCTCCCTGTTCCATGTGTGGAGGATGCCCTGTGGCTCTTCGGCGCACGCGCATCGGCATTTTTGATTATTCATTGACTTGGTTACAGATTTTTTTTCAGACCTTTGAATTAGTCGATTATGCATAGGGACCTGGTACTCCGGCACCTCGGCCTGTTGGGGTTTCGGGTCAAACAAGAATGAGCAAGCTCTCCCCCGGGCAGAGCTTCTCTCATCTCGGGTTGGAGCTGGACCCGATCTCCATCACGGTGCGCTTTTAGAGCGCTGGGCTAGTGGTGCCCTGTCCGTTTAATTCGGCAGTTATAGTGGTCTCACTGAAGTTTTTCAGAGGCTCCTGGGGCATATGACATTTGTAGCCGCAATCACGCCGCTCAATTGTTCATATGAGACCACTTCAGCGCTGGCTTTGTGATCGGGTCCCCAGATGGGCATGGCGCGCGGAGATGCACCGGGTGTCCATCACCACGCTGTGTCTCCACACCTTCAGCCCCTGGATGGACCTTGCCTTCTACGGGCCTGGGTGCCCTTAGAACAAGTGTCCAGTCATGCTGTCATTCTGACAGATGCATCCAGTACTGACTGGTGGACTGTGTGTATCGAGCATGCAGCTGCAGGTTCGTAAATCGGACATCGGTTGCATTGGCATTCAATTGCCTGGAGTTGTTGGCAGTGTTTCTCGCTCTGTGCCGGTTCCTACCGGTACGGGAGGGGACACACGTGTTGGTTAGGATGGCCAGCACGGCTGCGATAGTGCACATCAACCGTTTGGCTGATGTGCGCTACCGCCGCATCTCTCAGCTCACTCGCCATCTGCTGGAGTCATGCGGCTTAATAGTTGCGCGCCATTCATATCCCGTACGAGCTCTACCGTGCCAGCTTACATGCTCTCATGACAGTTACGTTTCCGGAAGAATGGAGACTCCACCCCGGCACAGTCCAACTGTTATGGGCACGCTTCAGAGAAGCCCAGGTCATCCTGCCGCTTCTCCTGAGTGGCCCTTCGCCAGGTGCTTTCCCTGCACGGATGCGCTGGCTCTCAGCTGGCCCCGGGTTTACGCAATATGTGTTTTTCCCCAGTGAGCCTGCACGCACAGACTCTGTGCAAGGTCTGGTAGACGAGGAGCGGGTCTCGCCCGTTGCGCCTCCTTTGCCCAACCGGACCCGTGTTTTCGGACTCACACTCCTCGTGATGGCCCTCCCTGACGAATTCCCCAGAAGAAGCACTCCTTTTTCTGGGACAGGCACCCTCTGGCACCCGCGCAGCATTCTGGAAGCCCCATGGAGGGTTTCTAGACAGAGCGCGGTGGACTTAGGTGACCTATCAGTAGATGGTTAACACCATCACTCAGGCTAGAGCACCCTGTATAGGCAAGCCTATGCCCTGAAGTGGAGTCTATACATTGTGTGGAGCTCTTCTCTCTGAGAAGAACCCCGGACATGCCAGATTAGTGTTGTGTTTTCTTCCTTCAGGATAACTGGAGCGCAGGCTGTCACCCTCCACACTGAAGGTTTGGCATGCTGCCATCCCCGCTCTCTGTGGGGCGGCGGATGGTAGCTCGCTGGGAAAGCATAACCTCATCAGCCGGTTCCTCAGAGGCGCATGGCGCAAGATGGTTAATTCCATCCCCGCCCCCCTCTCTTGCCCTCTCGGGATCTATCTTGCCCCAGCGGTTATGGTTAGGTCCGTTGAGCCACTCGACTCAGTATCTATAAATTTTCTGTTCATGAAGCCTGCTCTGCTGGTCGCGTTGGTATCATTCAGGAGGGTTAGGATTCCGGTGGCATTTTCGGTCAGCGAATCGTGCCAGGAATTCGGACCGGCCTAATCTCACATTTACCTGAGACCCCAGTTCAGCTTGTGCCAAGGTTCCTACCACCCCTTTTAATATTAAAAGTGGTAGTGAGCCTGCAAGCGCTGTCTGCGGAGGAGGCAGACCCAGCCCTTTCATTGCTATGTCCGCGCACTGCGCTTAATGTATGTAATGCGACACGTAGAGCATACGTCTTTAAGCAGCTATTTTCTGTTATGATCGGCAGAAGGGAAGTGCCAAATCAAAGCAGAGGTTGGTCCATTTTATAGTTATGCCATCGCCCTCGCTTCATGTGCCAGGGCGAGCTGTGTCCCGCGGGAGAGAGAGCATACTTAAGAAAAAAAAAAAAAAAAAAACGGTGCTTCCTTTTCGGCGTGAGTACGCAGCGCCTCTTAACAGATTATTAGAGTTGCGGCCTGGGCGACACCTAACACATTCACAAGATTTTTTAATCCTCGAGTGGAGTAGGTTTCCTCCCGATTACTGGGTTACTCCAGTCAGTCGGGACGAAATTAAGCTCGGTGTCAAAAATGCTTGCTGCGCCATGCTCCCTAACCCGGAGATACGTGCGCTTTTTCTATTCTGCTAGTAAGTTTCCCGCTTGGCGAACCCTAGAGAATTCCTCCGAGGCCCCCAGCACCCGACTCAGCGGAGGAGCCGGGTGCCTGGCTCAGTGTGATGTCTGGTATGCCCACTCTTGGTCTACCCACATGCTGAGGTTCGATGCCAGCTATGCGCGGTCCCCGATGGTGATCCCATATGCCTATTTTCAGCCACGGAGTGTTCCCCCTGACCAGGTGGACCCGTGTCTTCCCTACCCACTAACCAGCTTATCATATGTAGCAATCCCCCTCTATAGGGCTAGTCCATATGTTCTTATTGCCATCAAGTCTCCCCTCTTGGGTAGCAGGTGGTCTCCACAGCGTCCTCCCCCTTCGGGGACTGGCACGCTTTCCCAACGTACTGTCGTATTCTAAAATCCCTAGACTATATTAGCTAGGTAAAAGCACATTTACGACCCCCGATCTAAATTCTAATTATTCCCATGTAATGGTAATTAAGGGCCTAGGGGACGTTGGAAGGTTGCGCTCTTGGTGATGCTTGTGCGCTCACGCTATGCTTGCCAAACTTCACATCAGGAGCGTGATGGGCTTAGCTGCTGTGGCATTTTCCCTACACTCTCCCATTTGTCTGGTTCCAGACACACGTTGAAGTTCCCATATGAAGGGGAACGTCCTGGATACATCCGTAACCCATGTTCCCCGAATAGGGAACGGAGACGTGTATCCACAGCACCTGAGTCTCCAGCTGTTAGCTGAGTGATCGGCTCTTCAGCAGGCAAATTCTAAGTTCTCGCTTCTCAGCACGGCGCATATCTGTCAGGGTAAGCCAAGGGTGGCATTTACGGACCACTGTGTGGCCATCGTCCTCCCCAGGGCACGGGCGGCCGACTTGAAGGTCATGAGAGCATTGTTGACCACCGTGCGGTGCTTACGCATAAGCCTGGGGAAGAACCGCCACTGACCGGGCGGAGAAAAAACGCCCTCTATGCCAGCGTGAGCTCGCTGTGCGCCCCTGGGAAGAAGTGGACGGGAGCTGGAGATTCATCTTACATCAGCCCGCACGCCACACCTCTAGTCGGTCCGGCGGTGAGACTGGGGGACAAGCCATCTCCAGCCACACCGCCAAAGCAGCCCAGGAAGTGCAGCCATCATGTCTGACTCGAGAACCGTGCTAAGTGCTCGCTTCTCAGCTGGCAGCTTATATAGCACTAATGACAAAGTGCTGTCAGCTGTGGAGCTGAGCTCTGCTAATTCATGTTTGGCATTCAATGGCCCGTTTTCTTGCTCTTCAGAGTGATTGGTCGTCTGAAGTACTCCCATTTGTCTGGTTCCAGGTGAATTGAATAAACTAAATTGGCCGTAGTGAATGAGTGTGGATGTTTCCCAGTACTGGGTTGCAGCTGGAAGGGCATCCGCTATGTAAAACATATAGCTTATTACAATTTGCTTATTTAATTACATGAGTACACACTTATGGAAATAAAATAAGGTTTTACTACAAATAAAACGAACAAAAATGTAGGTAAATGTGTTAACCATAAATTAAACATGGTTTTGTTTCACTAACCATATTATAAAAACGTAATTTGTTGTAAAACTGTGATTAAACAAGTGTAATCAACGTGCCAAAATTCCTTGGAAAAAAAATAAATACTTTTGTATTAAACCATGGTCAATTTTCATACTTCGTGAGTATCTTCAGTGTGGCCACAGTTTAAAAGCAAAAATTTAATTGAGAAAAATGTAATAAAATACTGTCCACACAAACAAACCACAGAATAAAAAAATGAACATTTATTTCAACAGCTTAATTTTCTGCCAAGATATACTTGTAATATATGTTATATATGTAATTAAACTAATAGATATAAGTTGTTTATTTAATGTATAACAGCTATATACAATACTGTAATATATATTTGCATTTTCATATTTTTGAGGTGATTATGAACTAGACAACAACAACAACAAAAATCCACATTGATACAACTATAGGTTTACTTATGCATTGCTCAACTTGGTTTACATTTTTGTATACAAATCTTTAGCCGAAATTATATATTTTTTAAACACTGTCTTTATTTTTTTTTTTGAAACATTTAACATGTACAAATCAAAACAAAACATACAAAATTATATAAAAAAAATTACAAATACAAGTATATAAATAAATGCATGTACTTACACATAAAATATAAATGTATCAAAACAATGGTAAATCAATATTAGGTGATACAAGTTATGTGGACAAAAGGTTTGTATCACCTTCCTTAAGAAATCCTATAAAGGGATTTATAATCCTATAAAAAACTTTTTGGGTTTTCTCTTAACTATAAGTTTATTTTTCTAATGTCAAACGGAAAATGAGAATTTCTGTATTTTTCCAATAACAAACTATTATAAGTTTTGCATGTAATAAACGGAAGATCAACAACTTCTTATCTGAGCTACAGTAGTAAAAGAGCTTGTAACAGGAAAAATATTTAGTATACAAAGCTTATTGTAGCCAAAAATATTAATAATTAACTTTGCCATTTCATAATGTTGTATTGCTAAATATATATATTCAACCTGTGTCTCATCAGTAAATGACTGAACAGAACAATCTCCCACCTGTGCTGGATTTACAGACTTTATACTCTTGCCGGATCTGTTGTGTGGTGGGATTTGGGAGATGACATCCTGCATTTCTGCCCATGTAATGGCCGGATCAAAGCTTTGAAGAGGGAAGTGAATCTCTGGCAGAGCTTCTGTAACATTCTCAACATTCACGCATTCCTCCAGTGTGAAATCATCTGACCTGCCTGCTATCACAACTTCTCTGTTCTTCATTACAATAGTAAGTACCTCATGTGCTAAAACACGCTTCAGAAAACACACTATATACGTTAAAGCATGTCAACAAATCATTGCAACTTTAACTCTTAACAGTAACATTGTGCTTAAACATGCTGTATTGTTTTAAAACAAGCTAACAACATGCTATAGTATGTTAGCAACTTTCAAAAACATGTTAGCAACAATGTTCAAGAATAAGCATCTTGTTAGAACACATTAGCAGCTTACAAAAACATGTTAGTAATTTGTTAAAACGTGTTAGCAATTAGAAATAAACTAAAATTATAATGGCAGTCTATCTGTCTGTTTTTTCTGATTTCCTGTTTGACATTCAGTGCCTTTAATATTCACGTTTTTGTTCAGTATTAATATCCAAGCAATTTTAAATAACTTGTTTAACTTTGTTGTTCAATTAAAAAAGCAACAAAAATAAAATCTTAATAAAATACATAAATAAATAAATGAATGAATAACAATAAAATGAAATACCTTACAAGGTCAGTTTATAGTAAAACAAAAAAGAAAATAATTGGTAAAAGACAGCTTTGTTTATTAATTAAATAACCCATTTATTATTTATTAACACAATATATATTTTAATATTGTCATAAATTAAAATACTCTGTTTTACAGATAGATCTGATATCTTGCTGCGTATCTGCAATGAAACCTAGCCACCAGCAGATGACAGAAAAGCTCAACTGATCTGCAGCATGCACCAGATTATGAGGAACAGAGATACAATTCCTATGGAGAAAACAAACGTGATTTAATGAAATTATTAATGCATTCCATGGAGGAAAAATAATAATAATAATAATAATAATTATAAAAAATATATATATATATAACTTTTTTGCAAGCATTACTAATGTCTGACCTTTATTCACTTTTTATATATATTTATAGATTTATTGAACAGTTTGCAGTTTGTCAATTCCATCTCTCATATCTCTTTTTTTGACAGATCCAGGACTCAAGCATGTTCACCTATGCAGCTGTAGGACATGATGTCCTATCTAATATTGTTTGGAGACGGCATAATAAAGAAGGTGAGAGAAAAGCAGGGCAAGTATGATGCCAGACCAAAAACACAGTAGTTGCTTTTCCATTACTCTTCAAACTGAGCTACTGTAATTGAAGCTGAGAATTGAAAATAATCCTAATGGAAACACAAAACACTATTTAAACACTTTTGTATATGCTACAAAACATTTTATATTTGCATGAGGTAAATAAAATTGTTTTTATTTTTTTGCAAACCAGGCGGCACGGTGGCTCAGTGTTTAGCCCTGTCGCCTCACAGCAAGAAGGTCGCTGGTTCGAGTCCCGGCTGGGCCAGTGGGCATTTCTGTGTGGAATTTGCATGTTCTCCCCGTGTTCGCGTGGGTTTCCTGCTGGTGCTCCGGTTTCTCCCACAGTCCAAACAAACTAAATTGGCCATAATGTGTGTGAGAGTGTGTGGGTGTTTCCCAGTACTGTGTAAAAACATATGCCAGAATAGATGGTGGTTCATTCCATTGTGGCAACTTAAGGGACTAAGGCGAAGGAAAATGAATGAATGTTTTGCAAACCTGCAATAGATACAGTTATTTCGTTTAAAGTACAGTTACCTGGTATACATAAAAGTAATTTAATGATCATTAAAATTATGGCTATTTATTTGCAGATACTTACTTGGTCATGATGCAGCAGGTGCTACAAGAGCATTGCACAGCTCAAAAAAGGGTGATCTGTTCATACACAAATTGTGAATCCACAGTTCCTTTGTGAAATCATTATTGTCAAAATTATAATTTCTCAGAAACACCTCAAATGTCTTTTGAGGTAAAATTAACACTACAAGGCAGTATGACAACTTTGTTCCTCTTCACACTAATGATAAAAAAGTTAAAAAAAAAAAATAATACACCAAAAAAGTTTAAGTAAAGAAAAAACCACTGTATGTGGTCCCAGTGCACTTTACTTTTATCTTTACTTTTGAAAACACAATTGTTTGGCTTTAGGGAGGGGTTTAGGTCAATGGTTCACTAGGTGATCTTTATTCACAGTTTCTGGTTGTGTTTTATTCCCGGTTATCCCCCCTATGCCCTATTTATTTAAAACGTTCCAACATTTAAACTTGGTATGATAAAAAAAACATGAAATGCGTGTGCGTGTAAAACAATATAATATGCACAAAAAAGTATGGGGTTTTCCTCTAAAGAACTTGTTACTCCACCCCGTTTAGAGCATCATTATGGACATTTACATTATAGCTAACGTGGTTCAAACGATGGATCTGCGTCAAAGCAACTACGGTTTTACTCCTCACTACATCGTTCTTTTCCCAAACGATGCATCGTACTATGATAGTTCAGCCACGAGTTATGTCATTGTTTAGGAAACGCACCCCTGGATGTACTTTATCCCGCTTATTACACACTACTTCCCACAAAACATAAAAATTAGACACAAAACATTGTTCTGAGTCGTAATAGTTTATTAATACATTAATTAAATGCAGAACTGACAGAAACAAAAACAGCAGATAGGGTATGCACTAACCTGCGCTTTATTTAGTCACAAGATGGCGCCAAACAGTCAAAAACGCAAAGCTGAAAGAAACCGGTTGAAAGGAGCATAGACTAACCTATATATTATTCATTCACAAGATGGTGGCAATTTAAAGTGCAATTTAAAGGCTTAACTAGGTTAATTAAGCAAGTTAGAGTAATTAGGCAAGTCATTGTATGACGATGGTTTGTTCTGTAAAAATTGCTCAAGACAGCTAATAATATTGACCTTAAAATGATTTTAAAAAAAATTTAAAACTGCTTTTGTTCTAGCCGAAATAAAACAAATAAGACTTTCTCCAGAAGAAAAAAATATTATAGGAAATACTGTGAAAATCATTGCTCTATTAAAAATCATTTGAGAAATAAGAAAAAGAAATTCACAGGAGGGCAAATAATTTGGACTTCAACTGTATATCCAGCATCGTAATTTTCAGATTAACTAAATACAATTGAATAATTTTGTTGTTGTTTTAGTCACAGTAGATTGGTTAATGGAAACACTTCAATAGTTTTTTGAGGGATTTAGGGTAGATTTAGACTGGATGCTTAAATAAATCACTTTAAAGACAGTAGAAAAAGAGTTAATGCTGTCTGAGTAAATACAAGTGTTTTTTGAAATACTTTGGATGGATGTAAGCCTGTTATACAGACCTCCAAAGCACTTGGATCTGCATTTGACAGCTCAGGATAGTCTTGTTTTTGTCATTTTAATAAAATGAAACACTTGCAGATTTAATGCTGTGATAATAAATGTTTAGTTAATAACCTGTGACAGACCGATTGTTCAGCTATAGTGGGCCACTCTGATAAATCAAATATCCACTTTCATCCTCATGATTCGCTTGAAAATGTATGTCTATCCATCGCTCTCTAAATGTCAGTGCGGTGCTTGAGAACTACATTGAGGGAATTAGCTTCACGGCTCACCGCACGGCTAATCGTGCAACGCTGCGTGTGAAAATGCGGCATGTGTCATTTGTCAGAAATGAGGCCAGCTCTTTATAATGTGTGTGTGTGATGCAGGTGTAAAGATGAGTCTAGGGCTTAACAGTTCCTAGATCTAAACAAAAATAAATATGACTAGAACTGACAGTCCCGGGGGAGAAAAAACCTTCTTTAATGCCAGTGTGAGAAGTCTGCTTAGTCTCAGATGAGCCATCCGTTTCCTATTAAATTTTTCATTGCTTAGATGCTGTTGTCTTATACAGCTCATACTGTAGGTCCCATTTGATGTTTTATTTCAAGATCAAATTGGTTTCAAATGTTTTTTTTCGAAGGTTTCTTAGATGAGGAGGCATTTACACAACCCCAAGAACTGTAAACGGTTTATGCTTTTTGAGAATTACTTTACTGTACACAACAATGGTGTTTTTACATAGAATTGTAAAAACATTACATCATGTTGATGTGAATTATTTGTTCAGTCTGTAGTCATGCATGACGATCAGTACAACACTTTCCAACATAGGCTCATTCTGAAAACGTAGCTCTATATACATTTCTGGAGATTGTGAATTATGTAGCCAGAACTTTTCTTGCTTACCAGCTGACCGCTTACCTCCGTATGGACGGCTTTTCCGCTGTTACCAGATTGTCCGGTAGCTCGACGTGTACATCGGCAGACGCAGAGCGCAGTTGACCGCGACAACGGGGTTCAAGTCCGATGAAGAACGGTTCCAGAAAGCAGGTAAGACAAAAACAAAAGTAAAAAAATAAAATAAACAATTAAATAACAGGGTGAGAATGTGGTCAAATCTGAAAACGTGGTAAAAATCAGGGGGCTTTTTTTATGGATTGCTTTTTAAAACACTGCGGTTGGGTTTAGGGAAGGGGTGGGCGGGTCAATCTGTGCTTTTTAAAACACTATTGGTTGGGTTTAGGGAAGAGGGAGGGTGGGGGATATTGGTCAGTTGGTCAGTCAGTAAATCTGTCAGTCGACAGCAGCCTCTGGTGGATTTATGTGAGAACAGCAGGTGCGAATGGCACTCGCGAGAGAAATTTGAGATCTGAAAAATCTTACACAGCAGCCTCTGGTGGATTTGCGAAAACAAAAACTGCAAAAAACGTAGCTCCTGGGACATATTTTGCTCTCTCCAGAAATGTATATAGGAGTACATAATCAGAATGAGCCTGGGTTGACACTTTCAGACTGCAGGACCACCTACTGGCTTGGCATACAGCTACACTGTAAAAATATCTGTTAATTAACAGTTTCCATATTTTGTGATTCACAAGTGTTTTCGGTTTATTTATGGTTGTGAATTGCATAATATGACCTTGATCTCTGCTCTGTCGACTTTTGATGTTGAAAATTCAACTCTACAGTTTAACAAAGTGACTTTTATTGACATTTTAGTAGTTTGAAATAATATATTGTATAATAAATAGAGAAATAATTCTGTAAAATAACAGACAATAAATCACTTTAAACTATTAAAAATGTTTAAAAAAATTCAAGGTTAAAAGTTTATGCACTTAATGCATTTCAAAAGCATAAGCATGCTAATTTACAACTACTTTTGACAGTGTAGTGTTTTAGTCATTTCTGCAAATCTGAATGAACAGGGATTGTGTTGATGGTGATGCCATCATGACTATGCACATATTTTCAAAAATGAAGTTTTAGTGCCTTGTCAGGTAAGAAAACCTATATGATGTATGAATAATGTTCAATTTATGACATACTGGTAAATCTAATATCATTTAGTCAGAATAATTTGAAAGGAAACCACTGAGAACTGCAGTCAGTGTATTTAGGCATCACAATATTATATTGTAGAGTATGACAAATGAATATTCATTATAAGATTTGCTAATTACGATTGAGGTTAAATGATTTAAAGAGTAATGTTTAGCTTGAAGTGCTCTAAATGTAATTTAAATGTAGAATGCACATTTAAATATACTGTACAATATTGGTACTTAAAAATTTGAAACTTTTTGTTGAAATGTTTTACATACAGACAACAATGTGCCCCAAAACAATCCCTGTTCACATAGAATGATTTAAAAAGCTGTTATTTTTGTTACTAGTACATAATCATATTTTGACATTAACAGTCCTCTTTTAAAAATGTGAAACAATTTTCAAAAGTTTGCATTTTAGGCTCCCAAACAGTTGTTGTTGTGTAAATTACAGTTTCAGGTTGCTGTTTTTTTGTTTTCTTTTGAGATTTGATACATTTACTTTGTAAAGAATTGTAGTTTTGTGGAGCTTTTTTCATGTGTTTGTTAATAGGACAGTGGACATATGACAGTTTTCAGTTATTTGTTTAAAAAAAGTTGTATAAACAGTTTATGAGACATCGCCAACTACTGGCCTGGCATGCATATTGCATCTTTTTAAATTCACATTCAATATTAGAGTAATTTGTTACATTTTTAACAAACACTATGAGTCAAATATGAGTTACTGGAGTCTTTCTCTGGTTTGTAGATCACAGATTTATGGCCCAGTTACATCAAGATTACTATAATATTCAGTTTATTATAACTGCTTTCTTCTTTAATGCCGACCTGCCGACCACTCTCTCTATCAGTCTCTCCTCTCTTCTTTTTCTACGGACGTCTCAGCGGCCAAGACTCAGTTCTACCATACTCGAATTAACAACTCACCTGACTCTCTGACTCTCTTCAAAACCTTCTCTGCTCTTCTTTGTCCTCCTACCCCTCCTCCCTTCTCGGACTTGACGGCTGATGATTTTGCTTCTTTCTTTGTAAAGAAGACTACCACCATCAGCAGTCAGTTCACTGCTCCGCCTCCGATGGTCCACGCTCCGACTCCTGAGACCTCGCTCCCCTCTTTCTCTCCACCAATGGAGGACGACATAGCAAAGATCATTGCCTCCAACCACCCGACTAGCTGCCCGCTGGATCCTATCCCCACCCATCTACTTCAGGCTATCTCTCCATCGATCGTCCCTGCACTCACACACATCATCAACTCATCTCTAAACTCTGGTACAGTTCCTACAGCCTTTAAGGAGGCTCGCATCACCCCGCTCCTAAAGAAACCCTCTCTTAATCCTGCACTTTTGGAAAACTACAGACCGGTATCTCTCTTGCCCTTCATTGGAAAAACTCTGGAGCGTGTCGTCTTTGACCAACTCTCATCCTTCCTTACTCAGAACAACCTCCTGGACAGCAAGCAGTCAGGCTTTAAGAGGGGCCACTCCACGGAGACCGCACTGCTCTCGGTTGTTGAAGACCTAAGACTGACTAGGGCAGCCTCTAAGTCATCGGTCCTCATCCTACTGGATCTTTCAGCTGCTTTTGACACGGTTAACCATTGCATACTCCTTTCGACCCTCAAGACCTTGAGAATCTCTGATACGGCTTTCCAATGGTTCCAGTCTTACCTCTCAGGTAGGTCCTTCAGGGTATCGTGGAAAGGTGAAGTCTCGGAATCGCAACATCTCAAGACCAGCGTCCCTCAGGGCTCAGTGCTCGGACCGCTGCTCTTCTCAATCTACATGACATCATTGGGATCCGTCATTCGAAAGCATGGCTTTTCCTATCACTGCTATGCGGACGACACGCAGCTTCACCTTGCGTTCCATCCGGATGATCAATCGGTTTCAGCACGCGTCTCGGCATGCCTGAGTGACATCTCGCTCTGGATGAGGAACCATCACCTACAGCTGAACCTTACGAAAACTGAACTTCTCGTCATCTCCGCCAACCCTAAGATCCGTCACAACCTCTCTGTTCAACTGGGATCATCCACCACTGCACCCTCCAGAACAGCCAAAAACTTGGGAGTAATAATCGATGACCAGCTAACCTTCACAGATCATATTGCCAACACTGCCAGGTCCTGCAGATTCCTTCTCTACAACATTAGGAAGATCAGACCTTTTCTCTCAGAGCATGCTGCACAAATCCTGGTACAAGCTCTGGTCCTGTCCAGGCTGGACTACTGCAATGCTTTACTCGCTGGACTCCCGGCCTGCACTATCAAACCTCTACAGATGATACAGAATGCAGCGGCAAGAGTAGTCTTCAATGAACCGAAAAGAGCGCATGTAACACCCCTCTTTGTCAGGTTACATTGGCTCCCTATAGCCGCCCGCATCGAATTCAAAGCTCTGCTCATATCCTACAAGACCACCACAGGTTTAGCACCCGCCTACCTTCACTCACTAATACAGACATATTTACCCTCCAGACCACTGCGCTCTGCTAACGAGCGTCGTCTCATGGTGCCGTCCCAAAAAGGTAAGAAATCACTCTCTCGCACTTTCTCTGAATCGGTCCCACGATGGTGGAACGATCTGCCTCTTACAACACGTTTGGCAGACTCTGTGTCCATCTTTAAAAATCGCCTTAAAACTCATCTCTTTCGTCTACACCTGACCCACTAAAAAAAAAAAAAAACCCTTGATTGCACTTAGGTCGTATATTGCGTTTTACCTACTCAAGACTAGTCCGATTTCACTTATGTATGCTTTGTTTTCTCTTGTACTGATTGCTTCTTTTGTGAACCTCAATTGTAAGTCGCGTCAGCTAAATGACTAAATGTAAATGTAAATGCTTGAGCTCTTAAAAAGCAGTTCTTCTAATTCTTCTTCAGCAAGGAAAAAAATTATTCTGAAAGTGATTCAAACAATATATATATATACACTCTGGACCCCTCACACCCAGCACACTGCCTCTTTGAACTTTTACCTTCTGGTCGACGCTACAGAGCACTGTGCACCAGAACAGCCCGACACAGAAACAGTTTCTTCCCTCAGGCACACTTGATGATAGTAATTATGAAACAAACATCACTACTTGCTATACACTTTTTATACACATAAACACTTATTTAACAACATATTTTACATGCCAATTTGCACATAACAGCTGCCATATAACGTTGTATATAGTAATATACCTGTACATACACTTGTCAATTTGTATATTTGCATTCACTATTTACTTTTATTTTTTAAATATATTTATTATCTGTTGTTTGTCCTGTCTCTGTAATTTTGTTGCACTGTAGAAGCTTTGTCACGAAAACAAATTCCTCGTATGTGTGAACATACCTGGCAATAAAGCTCTTTCTGATTCTGATTCTGATATATATATATATATATATATATATATATATATATATATATATATTACTATATCATTCATTCATTTTCCTTTGACTTAGTCCCTTTATTCATCAGGGGTGGCCACAGCAGAATGAACCGCCAACTTATCCAGCATATGTTTTACACAGCGGATGCCCTTCCAGCTGAAACCCAAGAATGGCAAACATCCATACACTCTCATTCACACACATACACTACGGCCAATTTAGTTTATTCAATTCACCTATAGCGCATGTCTTTGGGGGAAACCGGAGCACCCGGAGGAAAATACGCGGAGAACATGCAAACTCCACACAGAAATGACCCAGCCGGGACTCGAACCAGCAACCTTCTTGCTGTGAGGCGACAGTGCTAACCACTAAGCCACCGTGTCACCCTATATCACTATATTACTATTAATACAGTATATCACTATCATTTTTGTCCTTGGTGTGAACAGACCTTCATAACTGTGATCAGAGTTTTTATTTTTTTATTTTAGTCAGAGTTAAAAGAAAGATTGTCAGATTCTTTTCAAAGCCTCCATTGTACAAGCCCATGCAGTCTCTCAGAAAGCAAGACACAAAATACCCACAGAGACAAGGATGAACTAATGCTTGTTTCTAATGATTTGATTGTGAGCCGCAAACAAACAGCTTCACCTCCCATGTGGATCATGCCTAAAGCCTTCAGTGTCTGCTCTGAATGAAAAGCTGTCCATGAATTTATTGAAATTAAGCAAGAAATTTCACATACATTTGCATAGTTATACTAATTGCATAATTAATAGATTCAGAGTCAGTTCAAGGTTGCATCAAAACAGCAATGGTGCAACAAAACAGGCATAATCCAAACAAAAGCAAAGCCCAATACAAATCCTTATCATATGGAATGCTATTTTAATCATTAATTTGTATTGTAAAATTAAATTGTGCTAAGATTTTTATGTCAAAAAAATGAAAACGAGCAAAGAAAGAGCAAAAAGTGAAACGTGAAACAAAAATGTTTTGTGTTCGTGTGATTTTGGACTTAATTTGTACACTATAAAACATTCATTCATTCATTCATTTTCTTTTCGGCTTAGTCCCTTTATTAATCTGGGGTCGCCACAGCGGAATGAACCGCCAACTTATCCAGCATATGTTTTACGCAGTGGATGCCCTTCCAGCTGCAACCCATCACTGGGAAACATCCACACACACTCATTCACACACATACACTACGGACAATTTAGCCTACCCAATTTACCTATACCAGATGTTTTTGGACTTGTGGGGAAACCAGAGCACCCGGAGGAAACCCACGCGAACACGGGGAGAACATGCAAACTCCACCCAGAAACGCCAACTGACCCAGCCGAGGCTCGAACCAGCGACCTTCTTGCTGTGAGGCAAACGTGCTACCCACTGCGCCACCGTGATGCCCCACTATAAAACAACATGATAATTTTCTTTTTCGGCTTAGTCCCTTTATTAATCTGGGGTCGCCACAGCAGAATGAACCACCAACTTATCCAGCATATGTTTAATGCAGCGGATGCCCTTCCAGCTGCAACCCATCACTGGGAAACACCCATACACTCCCATTCACACACTACAGACAATTTAGCTTACCAAATTCACCTATAGCGCATGTCTTTGGAGTGTGGGGGAAACCGGAGCACCCAGAGGAAACCCACGCGAACATGGAGAGAACATGCAAACTCCACACAAAAATGCCAACTGACCCAGCCGAGGCTCGAACCAGCAACCTTCTTGCTGTGAGGCGACAGCGCTACCCGTGCGCCATCGTGCCGCCCGAGGTGTCAAAATACGATGTAAAAATGTTGAATTAAAAAAATCTACTTTTAAAAATGTTTATGTTTTTATTGACTTATTAATGAGAAGTTGAGATGGTTAGATGAAATGTGGTCCCATTCAAACTGAATGTGTAACTTTCTGCTGTTTACTTTCATTCTTTTTTATGACGTTGTTTCAGAAACCAAGAAAAGTGAAGGTTACTGTAGAGGTTTGCTGTCATAACAACACTCTTGACCCAACAGTATACCATGGAATTGAAGGTAAAGCTTGCAAAAGAACACTTTCAGAAATAAATAGCATTTCGTACTGTATGTCATTATACATTCATGGTCTGCAGATATAACACTTACAGGTCTCTTTTGTCTAAAACAACATCACATCTATCCTGCCTGTTTAAGCTTATTTCATATAACAGTAATGGTCTGTTGAGAACCATTTCATTATTGTTTAATGTACAGTACATCACTTTGCAGTGTTTACTTGTACTTTTACCAGCATATCATAAAATGTGTGAAAAAAGACAAAAAACCATTTATGGTTAAATAAATTAATATCTATGGTAAAGAACAAGTTGTTTTCATTGCTTTTAAAGTGAAATAACTAAACATAAACATAAAAAGTCTTAGAAAAATGCCAATTTTAGAAGAAAATTTCAGATGGCACTTAAAGGTTTTTGCATCTAAACCAATATATTAAAATTTTTAATAATTCATTAATTTTCCTTCGGCTTAGTCTGTATTTCTGAGGTTGCCACAGCGGAATGAACCGCCAACTATTCTGACATATGTTTTATGCAGCGGATGCCTTTCCAGCTGCAACCCAGTACTGGGAAACACCCATACACATTAATTCACACAGGTAAATTTATTCAATTCACCTATAGCGCATGTCTTTGGACTGTGTGGGAAACTGGAGCACCCGGAGGAAACCCACGTGAACACAGGGAGAACATGCAAACTCCACACAGAAATGCCAACTGGCCCAGTCGGAACTCGAACCAGCGACCTAACCACTGAGCCACCATGCCGCCACAGACATAATAGACTTCATACAATACTGTATAATAGACATAATAGACATAATATTTTAGTAAAACATGTTTTTTTTTTTTAAATGGCGACGCGGTGGCGCAGTGGGTAGCACGTTCGCCTCACAGCAAGAAGGTCGCTGGTTCGAGCCTCGGCTGGGTCAGTTGGCGTTTCTGTGTGGAGTTTGCATGTTCTCCCCGTGTTCGCGTGGGTTTCCTCCGGGTGCTCCGGTTTCCCCCACAAGTCCAAAGACATGCGGTATAGGTGAATTGGGTAAGCTAAAATTGTCCGTAGTGTATGTGTGTGAATGAGTGTGTATGGATGTTTCCCAGAGATGGGTTGCAGCTGGAAGGGCATCCGCTGCGTAGAACATATGCTGGATAAGTTGGCGGTTCATTCCGCTGTGGCGACCCCAGATTAATAAAGGGACTAAGCCGAAAAGAAAATGAATGAATGAATGAATGTTTTTTAAATATGGGCGGTGCAGTGGGTAGCGCTGTCGCCTCACAGCAAGAAGGTCGCTGGTTCGAGCCTCGGCTGGGTCTGTTGGCATTTCTGTGTGGAGTTTGCATGTTCTCCCCGTGTTTGCGTGGGTTTCCTCCGGGTGCTCCGGTTTCCCCCATAAGTCCAAAGACATGCGCTATAGGTGAATTGGGTAGGCTAAATTGTCCGTAGTGTATGTGTGTGAATGGGAGTGTATGGGTGTTTCCCAGTGATGGGTTGCAGCTGGAATGGCATCCGCTGCGTAAAACATATGCTGGATAAGTTGGCGGTTCATTCTGCTGTGGCGACCCCAGATTAATAAAGGAACTAAGCCAAAAAGAAAATGAATGAATGTTTTTAAATATGATTATAGTAATTATAAATGAGTTTAGTCAAAATATTGAGTATAAACCGACACAAAGTATATAGTAAAATAATAAAAAATGTCAAACATAATTATTTGCATACAATAGTTATATAAAGAATTCATATTCAGTGATCAGTCACAACTGAAAAAATACAGATACAAAATATATATTAATAAAATAGAGTTTCAAAAGTCTAAAAAATGGTTAAATTCATATTTAATGATCAACTACATGTAATGAAACTTTTAAGATGCAATGTATATATATATAAAAAAAAAACATTAAATACACATTAAACATGATAATAAAAGTAAAACATAACATATTATATTTTATTTTACTTTATAACACCAGAATGCATATTTATACACAGCATGATCAAAAAATAAAGAGACAAAGACTATTTTATTAAAGATGATTTAAAACTATACAATTATTTTATTCTAAACATCTAAATACATTGATCAGTCACATCTGAGAGCATATATTAAAATAATATAATACACATAATATATGTAAAATTGTAAATTACAAATAATACAAAGTGTAATTATTTTATTTACATTGATTATTTTTTTAACATTATAATTAATTTTCTAAAGATTTTTAGGGTTTTTTCCTCATTACTAAATATTTTCGAATATATGTCTTGTTATCAATTCAAAATGTGCCACAAGTGTTGTCAGTTCAGTCCATTGCTGTGTGCATAAGAGATCTGAGAGATCCAGATATGTTTTTGATGTCATTGTCTGGCTGTCCGCATCACTATATTGATGAAACCGCTGTCTAGACAGTTGAATTGTATGAAGCTTGTGGAGGTGAAGGCCGTCTGAAGAGCTGCCACTTCATAAAATGAATAGAAAATGTTCCCTTAGCACTCTAAAGCTGAATTTATTTGTTGCGGAGAATGCAGTTGATGATAGCAGAATGTGTTGAAATGCTGAGGATGAAATAGAGAAACCAAACATCCTGCATACTAATAAAGTCCATCAAGCAGAGTGAGAATTACACGTTATCTTTAGGGATGAAGAAACAACTAATGAAAGTTGATGTAATTAAACATGCAATAATTTGAATACATTTCCAGCACAAAAATCGAAATCATTCATTCAATCATTCAAATATGTGTTACAGGTTTCTGTATTTTTTTACACTTTTGAGTTGCAGAATCAGAAAGAGCTTTATATGTTTACATATACGAGGAATTTTTGGTTTTGTGACAGAAGTTTCCACAGTGCAACAGAAAGACAGTGACAGGACAAAAACATATAATAAAGAAATAAAAAATAAGAAGTAAATATTGAATAAAAAAATCAATAGCTATATTATGTGCAAATTGAAATGTAAAATATGGGACCTTGATCTTTCAACCAAAAGTGACTTTTACTGATATTTTTAATAGTTTGAAGTAATAAATTCTCTTCAGGTGAGTGGGCTTGACAAACCACCTGAAGAAACACTCTTCTTCTCTCTTAAAAAAAAAATACAAATAAAATAAAATAAAAACACGTCCCCCTCCTAACTCTGCATATACATTTACACTGAATGTAAATGTATTTATTGTCTGGATTGGTGTTATAAAATATGGTACAAATGCCTGGTAATAAACTGCCAGTACTTTTTCATTTTCTTTTACGAACTTAATTCTATATATGCGTAATTGCATATTATTTTCTTATATATATATATATATTTTTTTCTTATATATTTTTTGATCTTATATATATATATATATATACCTTTTTTTTTTCTCAAACTATTAAAATGCCAATAAATGTCACTTGAATTGTCAACATCAAAAGTCGACAGAGCAGAGATCAGAGATGTCCCACAGTGCAATTAATACTGAATAAACAAACAAACACATGAATCACAAATGATTGTATGGAAAAAAATATGTGAACTCTTAATTAACAGAAATTTTTACAGTATTGTCAAATTCAGTCAAATTCAAAGTTATTTTTTCTGTTTTTTGTTGTTGTTGTTGTTGTTGTTGTTGTTGGTTTATTAGAGTATTGGAGTTTGAGGAGATTTTGGTTATCTCTATTCATTATAAAAAACTCAGTTTGAAAAAACGTATTTATATATTATATATTTATATAAAATATATATAAACTTATATATTTGTTTAATATTGTAATTGAAATCTAAAGACACACATTGATCAAGTACTTTAAACTAACCACTTAAACGTGTACTTTAAACGTTTTCAGTTAGACAGGAAAAAAAGAACTTTATGTAAAGCCAAAATTGGGCGACACTGTGGCTCAGTGGTTAGTACTGTCGCCTCACAGCAAGAAGGTCACTGGTTCGAGTCCCAGCTGGGTCAGTTGGCATTTCTGTGTGGAGTTTGCATGTTCTCTCCTTGTTCGCGTGGGTTTCCTCCGGGTGCTCCGGTTTCCCCCACAGTCCAAAGACGTGTGCTATAGGTGAATTGAATAAGCTATATTGTCCGTAGTGTATGAGTGTGTATGGATGTTTCCCTGTACTGGGTTGCAGCTAGAAGGGCATCCGCTGTGTAAAAACTTATGCTGGATAAGTTGGCAGTTCATTCTGCTGTGGCGACCCCTGATGAATAAAGGGAATAAGTGGAAGGTGTAAAAAAGCAAAAAAATGCAGTTTTCTGTCAGTTAGACCTTACATTTTTACAATGCTAGTCAAATAGATTAGCCAGTTTTCTGTCAGTTAGACCTAAAACAGTTATATTGCTGGTCTGTTATATTAGCTAGTTTTCTGTCAGTTATACTTTTCATTTTTATATTGCTAATTAGATTAACTAGTTTTCTGTCATTTAGACCTAAAATGTGCACATGCTAGTAATTTGGATTATCTAGTTTTCTGTCTGTTAGACCTGAAATCTTCACAGTCAATTAGATTAGCTAGTTTTCTGTCAGTTAGACCTTAAATCTTTTTCATTTCTAGTCAATTAGATTAGCTAGTTTTCTGTCAGTTAGACCTAAAGTTTTTACATTGCTAGTCAATTAGATTAGCTGTGAGTTAGACCTCAAATCTTTACATTGCTAGTCAATTGCAGCAGTCCATTAGTAAAAGTTGTTGTATACACTACAGCAAACACTGGCATCATCTTTAATGCTAAAATTAACTGCATTTTACATTGTGTACTGATGCATACACACCCACAGGACATGTATCAGTCAGTGGTGAAGAAACCAGTGTGTTAACCTCTAGAGTGTTTAAAAGTGGACAGACCAGTGGTTGTCAGAATCGGGACTGTATTTCATTTCCCAGCTGCTGTTGTTCCATCGCTGCCCACATCCCCGTACAACATGACTTGAAGTTTTGACCTTTCAGCGCTCATACGCTGTGAGGTAAATATGAAATCAGCGATATATAAATAAACGGCGATGCTGACAAATAGTTGTTCCATTAAGGTCACCGCTGCACTTAAAGGGCATTTATTAGCATTTCAATTTGTAATGTGATTGGAAGGTTCCAGCTTTAGTTCAAGACATTAAAGTTGATGCATGAAGTTCGTGAACTTAAAGAGATAGTTCAGTCAAAAAGGAAAATGGGCTCTTAATTTATTTACCCTCAGGATATATGTAGCTCACTTTTTTTGCTCAGTTGAACACTGGAGCTGAAACCAGTCAACAATACTTTGAGATTTAAAAAAACATGTACAGGCAAAGCAAGATTAATAATAATAATAATAATTTGTTACATTTATATAGCGCTTTTCTGGACACTCAAAGTGCTTTACACATTTTTTTGGGGGGAATCTCCTCATCCACTACAAGTGTGCAGCATCCACCTGGATGACACGACGGCAGCCATATTGTGCCAGACCGCACACCACACACCAGCTGATTGGTGGAGAGGAGACAAAGTGATGAAGCCAATTATGATATTATTCAAATTATGATATAATACTTGTGGCTCTTGATGATACCTTGAGGTCTTAAAAAATGAAACAATTAGTCTACAAAAATGAACATTATTTACAACATTATTAAAGTCACAAAGGACAATATTAGTATGATGATATATCAAAATATTAAGTAAAGGTGGGATTTTATTTTGCACTCCTCCACACTTTCCCTCATAGTTTTCCACTGAACTGTCTAACTGACATCATCAGAGGACTGATGTTTCAGAGCAGAAGAAATGGTCCAATTTTGATAAAATTTGATTAAAGATTAACAATACAAATGGTTTATTTTAGTGGGTTAAGCTGTTCACTTTAAAACTAATTATGTGCGCTAAAAATCCGTAACATTTACGGAAAAAAAAAAAACGGCCGCTGTGGTATTTTACCGTTAAAACTACGCTACAAACTGTAAAATAAATGTACAAATTTTACGTTAAACAACTTCTACACATCATATCCTTTGTTACACAGACAAAAACACAACCACATGAGTAAGTCATATAATGAACCAATGCTAATATCAAACTGCTTTTCCACAGTGAAACACGTCATTCACTACTCAACACCATCATGGTAAGACACATTAAATTAAAGTAATGGAATAAACATTATTTATCAACATTAGATGTAATATAAATCTCTAATGTACATACACTGTAAAACCCAACAGTCAACTTAATCAAATGAAATGAGTGTAGTTAACTCAAAATTTACTGAAAGTTAATTCTACTCATTTGAAAAGAGTTTTGAACTCAGTGTTGAAGGTAATGAGTTAATTAAATAACTCATTACTTCAACTTAAATGGAGTAAGTTCACAGTACTCATATAGATTCGTTGTTTTTTTTTTTACTCAAATGGTTTGTTGCAATCGGTTTCCTCAAACGGTTTGAGTTGCCTTAACTTATTAGGTTTTACAGTACACAGTTGGGTTGAGTTCTCTTCATTTATCGGGTTTTACTGTGCTCAAATTGCTTCATTTACTCAAATGGATTAAGTTCACAGTACTCATTAGGATTAGTTTTTGAGCTTAAATGGTTTGTTGCAATCGGTTTCCTCAAACGGTTTGAGTTACCTTAACTTTTTGGGTTTTACAGTATAACTAATGGGAAAAACATCTAAAACGATCCATAGTAATGTCAGCAAAAAACATAATTAGTTAAGTGTTATGCAGGGAATTCTGGAAAAAATCAATTTACAGTTAATCACAGTAAATATTAACCTTATTGTTAACCAGGTTATCGATTTTTTGGGTAACATTTTTCAGTTTTTTACCTTTAAAATCACAGCCATGTTAAAATAAACATTAGATTGTCCATGCAGACTTTATTGCACAGCTTCGAAATGCAGTCCTATGTTAAAACAGATAACGCTATTTTCTAACATATCTTTTTTTGCTTCCCTATAAGCTTTAATTTTGTAGGAAAAAATGCACATGCAAACCAGTGGATGAAAATATCCTATTAGATCTTTTTTCTATTTACGATTGTTCTGCCTTTGGTTTTTGATGAAATCTCTCAAACATGGTTAGCTCAGCTTGAAATTCTGCCATCAGAATAATCATTCTTATTTCCTTCTGCTGTATCAGTTATGTTTTTTTCTCACACATTTTTTTTTTGTATACTTTGAATGTCAAGCGTCTTACATTAATTATTAACTGATATCCAATATATAATTCAATACATATCCAAAATTAAATTCCTCATCTTTCAGATACAAGGGATGACAGCTATTTCAAAGGCAATAGTTGCTTGCATTCAAAGCCTCTAATTTCCTCTGAAACTCACAGCATTAGCATTAGCAAGCATTGTACTGTACGTAGTATGGTCACATTAGTAAAATTACAGTGAAAATCTGCAGACAAAAACATACATTAAGCTATTAGGGCACTTGCTGAACTATAAATGTAAAGTTTCATTGTTCAAACTACATATCTGTTTGATAATTCCCTGTTCTCAATTCGGTGAGAACAGGGAAGTCCATATTACAACTATAATGATAACAGCAGAGGAATTATACCACTTTTAGATATCACTTTTATATATTTTTCCCCCAGTTTACGAAAGATAAAGAAATGTAAGATTGCAACTTTTAAATCTCACTTTTTAGTTTAATTTGTTTATTAATGTTGTAATCTGAGGTCATATCTCACAATTCAAATTATTTTCTAAGAATTTTAATTCAGAGAATTTTGTGATTATATGCAAATACCTTTGTACATGGCGGAAGAAAGTTTGCAAGTAAAAGCTATTGACAGTCAGTCAGAATCCACCCAACAAACATTAATGGAATAATTGCAGAACTTGCATATATGTGTTGGTGTGAACACTGAGATAGTTTCTTTAGAAGCCAATTCACAATATATAAAGAATAGATGCCAATCAACTGCAAAACAAACGATAGCGTTTTTATATTTGGAAACCGATAACCAATAAATATGCTGGAATTTTTCTGAGCATAATTACAAGAACAAAAGCCAAACGAATACAGTGGACAACTGATTTTACTTTAAAATATTAACTGCAGAAAACAAGGAAACTGCAAAGAAAAATCTAGATCCTTTAAAAAAAAAAAAAGTCATCACTGACATCATAATTGTGTCCCCAAAGTGTGTGACTGACAGATTGACCCAAAACTGCCCCCAAACTATTTTGACCACACAAGCATAGGTATTTAAAAAAACACAGTTTTTTTTCCTACGCTTGTTAATCCACACTAAAATACAGTGTCAGGTGACTGAAATGGAAACTTTCTGAAAACTCCGGCCAGGGTGAAGATTTTCTAAAACTCCGTGTACAGTGTGGTTGTGTGGACGCTAAAAGCGGAGTTTTTGCCTCATGATGTCAGCGTGCACGCTGTCTTCTTCTTTCTGATTGGCCAACAGGGCTGGGTTCACACCAAATGCGGAAAACACAATAAAGGCAAACTTTGTCCGTTCGCAACATACTCGTCAAACATTTCTTTTTTTTTAATGATTTTTTTCTGGGTTTTCACCTTTAATGGATAGGACAGTACAGAGTATTGACAGGAAAGCATGGGGAGCAAAGAGAGGGGAAGAATCAGCATAGGACCTCGAGGCGAATCAAACTTGGGTCGTTGTGAGAACCGGAGTGCCGTGTGTCGACGCACTAACCACTACGCCATTGGCGTCAATGTCATCAATCATTTTGCATCGTTCACACCACAGTGCAGTAGTCCACCTCACGTTTGCATTGACTTGTATGCAATGTACTCGCGCAAACACTTAATTTCGCATTTGGTGTCAACTCAGCATAAAAGTATTTTATCGCCACCTGTTGGTTCGGCGTACCCTTTACAATCCTGCACAGTGCATTTTTTGCATTTTCATGTGGACAGAGATGAAAAAAAAAATGAAGAAAAACTGTTTATAAAAATACTCTGGAGCTCGTGTGCTGCTTGAATCGTCTCGTAAATTTCTCTTTCACGCAATACAAGCCATGACCAAACGAGCATCATCGATTTTCCAGATGGGGAAAAAAAGTACAAGCTCATACGTCTGCCTTTAAAGTCTGCATGAACCGGAAGCTGTGACCCCTTTTTTTCGTTTCGTATTGTGATGCTGTTCCTAGAGAAACAAAATATTAAATGTGAAAACAGTGGGCGTGGCTTGTTTTTCTACTGCGAGCTGATTGGATGTAAAGTAGGCATTTCATTCACAAAGATCAGGAAAAGGGTTTTAGAAGAGTTATTACAACCTAACAGACACATCCTGTTCGCCATTTCTGTATGAAACTGACAGTTGGAGGGGCGTGGTTAAGTATGTTAGCCACGCCCAATACCTCAAAAATACATAATCTAACAATTTAACTAAAAACCAACAGGAAGTGTTTATTTTTTCTTTAAAAGGGCAAACAATTTTCTTTTTTCTTAATGACATGCACAGATGAATTGTTCACCACAAAACTAGCAATGTGAGCGAACAAAATCATATGGTTTGTTTTGATTTCATTTGTACTTTAAAAGGTCTGTGTGTAGAATTCAGAAACCTTTATAGCGACACCGGTGGTTGTTGCGTGAACTGCAGCCAGCAACTTATCTCCTGTAATCACACTCACGCACACATACTGCAATATTCAGTGTATACTTGACTACTTTACTAATGTTTGGACTTTCTGTGTCATCTAGATGCCGTTGTCAGTTTTATATTGTTCTATTATCCTTCCATTTGCTTCATGTGCTCAGAAAAGATGTGTTGTATCTGGCAGTGCTCGCATTCAATTTAGGTCAATTCACTGACCTACTTTTTTACTGTAAGGGGATAATTACACATGGCAGTCTCAACAAGACCAGCGTTTCCGCATCATGAAGGGAGCTTTGTGTGTGTTTGTGTGGCAGCGCACATTCTTGATCTGGTGTGAAATTAATGTTTCTTTTAAAACATCCTCATTAAATGCACAGCAGTGGATAAAGCGCCGCATGCCAGCTTCAGTTTGCTTAATGCAAGAGATATAGGATGAATAGGGGAAGGGATGGGAGTTATTTGGCCATGCTAATTTTCTGACAAAGTTTATTTTCAAGGACGGACAAAAGACCAAAGGCAACAATTTATTTAAACTGGTTATGCCCTGGTTTTGCATTTGGTTTTGTCTGCCATGTAAATGCTTGGCTGTTGACTGTTTTCTGCTTACAGGAAAATCATACTCATATCAAAATGATTCATATTTATAACTCCACTGATGCATTAGGAAGTTTTCATGAATATGGGGCAAATTATTATCTAGTTTTCCCACAAGATTATGTATTGGCATTGGACACGTCATGTTTTTTCCTATTTTTAAAGGAGCTGTCGACATGGAATTGAACCAGATTTTGGTAAAAACACAAACAACACAAACATAAAAATAAAACAAAACAAAAAAAATCTTGATGGTTCTGTGGGTCTAGTCTATCAAATCTGATCTATCAGATCTATCTTATTTTGTATTTCCTATTGGATTTAAGTCAGGAGATTGACTGGGCCATTCTACAGCTTAATTTTCTTCCTCTGAAAGCATTTGAGAGTTTCCTTGGCTGTGTTTTTGATCATTGTCTTGCTGAAATGTCCACCCTGGTTTCATCTTCATCATCCTGATAATGCAGATGTTGGACTGAAGCAGCTAATATTCATTTACACTGACAAAGGGCAGAGGGTTGCTGAAGAACTACTGAGAGATTTCAGCTGCTGTCTGGGCTTTCACTGCCTTTCTACACCTCCCTTTCTTCATGTGTTCATCTATCTATCTATCTATCTATCTATCTATCTATCTATCTATCTATCTATCTATCTATCTATCTATCTATCTATCTATCTATCTATCTATCTATC
>CAIGQV010000641.1:7679698-7708506 GCA_903798115.1 Danio jaintianensis | reverse complement strand
ATCTATCTATCTATCTATCTATCTATCTATCTATCTATCTATCTATCGGTGTAACCATCCATCCATCTATTTATCTGTCTGTGTATTTATTCATCCATCCATCCATCCATCCATCCATCCATCCATCCATCCATCCATCCATCCATCCATCCATCCGTCCGTGTATTCATCCATCTGTCCATCTATCTATCTATCTATCTATCTATCTATCTATCTATCTATCTATCTATCTATCTATCTATCTATCTATCTATCTATCTATCTATCTATCTATCTATCTATATAGTACACTAAAAACAGTATGCGAGCCGAGTAGTATATCTGAATTCATAGAATTCGAAAAACAGTATGCGAGAAGTATCCAGATGACCTACTATTTCCGGCGATATTTGGAAGTGCGCATCCGATGCACACTACACTATCCTGTGATGCATATAAATATATATTGAATTCAATTTTTATTTTTTTCATTTGGTTTCTTTTTTTTAAATAAATTGCTATGTTTGGGGGATGCACGGGGGCACAGTGGGTAGCACGTTCAACTCACAGCAAGAAGGTTGCTGGTTCGAGCCTCGGCTGGGTCAGTTGGCGTTTCTGTGTGGAGTTTGCATGTTCTCCTCCGGGTGCTCTGGTTTCCCCACAAGTTCAAAAACATGTGGTATAGGTGAATTGGGTAGGCTAAATTGTCCATAGTGTATGTGTGTATGGATGTTTCCCAGTGATGGGTTGCAGCTGGAAGGGCATCCGCTGCGTAAAACATATGCTGGATAAGTTGGTGGTTCATTCCGCTGTGGCGACCCCAGATTAATAAAGGGACTAAGCCGAAAAGAAAATGAATAAATGAACTGGTGTTCAAGCATCAAAACAATAAAATTTTGCAAAAAAATGGCAACTTTCATACAATTTTTACACAAGACAGTATTTTTTTTAAACCACTAGGTTTTTTACCTGTTTGTTTTTAATCATTCAAAATATAATACATTTAGAATGATCAACATTTATTTTATGTTATGTATTTATTTTTATCAGTACAGGGGAGAATAAATATCTTGGATCCAAGAAAACTACTAAAACCCTGTATTTTGCATGCCAGGGGTGTATATGGTGATGTCTTTTGTAAATAAACCTATAATAAGCATACATATGACATCATTTTTCTTTACACCTAGGCGATAATGGTATCATTTTCAAAACCATTCAAAAGTTAGCATATTTAAAAATATATAGTTCATTAGTGTATTTATGAAAAGTGCTATTACAAATGTTGATGACTGAAGAGACTGAAGAGTTTTAAATGGCAAATGTTTATTCAAACACTGATACAGCACAGTTTTTTTCTTCATCTACCCTGTTACTGGAGTAGAACAGAACTATTTAATGTTCGAAACAAACTATAATCTTCAGAGGTGACGTACATGAACAGAGTTTGACCTTATTTCTCAGTGTCAGGTTGCTGCAACATTAACACATAACATCACTGTAAATTCATTCCTATTCAAACCGAATCTGTCAATGACAGTTACACAAAAGTGCTACAGAACGTTCCTCGGAAAACACACACTGCTACCAGCATGCTTGATGCATTTCTAAAATGATGAGCGCATATTAGCGCGTATCCAGACAATCTCTTGACATGTACATAACATACAGTGTATCCTGGTGTGATTTAAAAGAACTTCATCTATAAAGATTGTCAACAGGTAGTTTATATTCAGTATAAATAATCAAACTTGCAGCCGCTACACAAATGCTTCATTTACAAAAAGGAAACCAAAAATAAATGTGATATATCAAACTACCATGCATTGGCTACAGCTGTGCTGAGAGAGTTTGTGGTGCATAAGAATACAGAGTTCTATAGAAATGTTCCAAAACAGAATCTTCCTTTTAAAATATGCTTTGGCACATTAATTTACAGGTTATAAAAAGTTCATTAACATGGAATCTGCTGTCGTTTTTAACAGCTAAGATGACACTAGATTTGATGAGCTATACGTCTTGCTCATTGCAAATCAATTTTTGAACTGTAAAGCCTTTTTCTTTTCTTTTCTTTTTTTTTTAAACATTTTTTGTGGGTTACACAAGTGTATATAAAACATTTAATATATGACTGTTTGGCCTAAAAAGCTGGAGCTCACAGTGGAATAACCACAGAAAAACAATTCATGTGGAGTGTAGTTTTGCTACTAATTTAGCTAATCTCAAAATACCTATGAAATACAATTAAAATTATCTGTAGGAAAAAAAGTAAAATTATTTTATGCTATGATACATTTGAGAAGAGTGGAAGATTAGCTGCACTATTTTCTTTACAATAGTAGTCATGATGGAAGATTAGCATTCCTTGGTATTTGTACGTAAAGTTTTTTTCTTCTTTTTTGACATTTGGTTATATAAAATATCACTGTTTACATGACATGACTCTTTCATGTGTCTACTTATACGTACAAATTCCTACAGACACATACAGTATGTAAAGTATTTGTATTGCATGTACTAAATGTGAAGTGCATGTCATTTTATGACTATTGTTAGCTACAGAAAATGTTCTAAGCACTTACGGTCATTAGAAAGTTCGAATGACACAGTTTTCAGAGGAGTGCACTGCACAAAATGGAAAACAGAGATTTTTTTCTATATTTCAAGATATGTTTCTTTTTCTTAACTTCTTTTTTTACATAATGTTCTCAGAATTGGGCAGCACCAAGGTTAAAAGTTATTTACATTATATAAAAATAAGAGTTTCAGCTAGCATAGTTACCAGTGTATGAATGAGTTTGTGATATGAAAGTACAGTATGAATATAGGAAAAATCTTTTAGGATATCTGAGATGTTAAATACTTTAAACAGTGTTGCAGTTCAAACTTGGCACAGTCACAGTTCCAGCTTCACAGTGTCACAAAGGTAAGACCATTTCCATGTGATATGTCAATGTCATTATCACAATAGTAAACAGAATTAGGACCAAAACCTGTATTTTGTGCTTTTCTTGCTGTCTTACACATATTTAAAAAGTCAGTGAATCACCTCATGCATAACAAGTGACGTCATCGGAGACGTGTAAAACAGCAAATGTGTCTACGTGAAAACACAATCTCTTCTAGTTTCTTCATTTGTTTGTTTTTGTTGAGATAATGTCCGACTACTCTTTGAAAACCGGAGTGGTTGATGTTCCCTTGTAAAAAATATTCCTGGTGTTATCTGGGCTGTTTCCTCGTTCAGGGATGAGGATCCTGGTTTTCCTGCGCAAACTCGAATCACGGCTCCCAGGACCGGATTCAGTCATTTCCATTGGAGTGACCCGGATAGTGGAGATGGTCTGGTTGGGATGGTGGTCACCACCTGCTGTGGATACAATAGGAACAGTCGGGACCGTTGGCACAGCCACAGCTTTTGGTGCGCTCAAGCCGTTTCTCTTTCTGTCTTTAGAGCTCTTTCTGTCCGTAGAACTGTTCACGTCCCTTGCAGATTCTGAGCTCTCCGAGTCTCGATTCAAGTCATTAAGCTCAAATGACTGTCTAAAGCTGCTTTGGGACTTCCATGTCCAGGAGCCACTTCCATCTGTGGAGTGCGCATGCACCAAGGGTCGGCCATTTTCTGGATGAGCTTCCACTCGAATAATTGCTCCAGTGCTGCCTTGACCCCCAGAATCCTCAGTTAGACTCTTGTAGCGCTGTAGCGGTGCGGTGGAGCTGGTGTGGCTGCTGCTTTCAGAACTGGGAGAGCTTCCCTGCAATAGACCTTGCTGCTTAGACATGGCAATCACTTGCATGATGCGCGGCTGGCCGTTAGAGTTAGTCCTAACCACCGGTACCTCGCCACCCTTCTCCGCAGTCCTCTCCATGCTCTTCATCCATTTGTCACGGGAGTTACTGCAATTTGGCAAACCACCAATGCTGTCCTGTGTCTCCTCTGGGATGTGGACTAACTGTGAAGAACCAGGCCGAGGCTGCATGGGTATCCGAGCACCGCCAGCAATCCCGCTCGGGTTGCTTGGTAGAGTTGAACTTCCGGTGGCCATTTTTAAGTATGGGGTTCCAGGGCCCTGATTTTCACCATTGATTCCCACTGCCGAAGGTTCAGAATTGCAGCGGACGTCCATGCTGTGTGGAGGGGACTGTGCTTGTCCACCTTCCATGGTGTGCAGTGAATGTTTATGGTTCTCATTCTTACTCTTCCATTGCATTAGCAGCTGCTTGGACCTACTGGAGTCTACCGAGGAGGTGTGGATGGTGGCGTTTCGGAAGGCAGACTCATCCATTGCAGGCGTATGTACTCTGGGCAAGGTGTTGAAGGTCACGATGTTCTCCTTGTGTGGAGGACTGCGGGTAGAGATGACCTCCACATCTCCGCTACGAGATCCCGCCTGGTGGTGTTGAGTGTTGCGGTGCAGGATTCCCTCAGAGCATGAAGACGAGAGGCCGTCTGTGCTGCTGCAGCTCTTGGCAGGGAGGTGGTGACCTTGCTGGCACAGGTCAGCCATGGTTCGTTGAGGATCACGGACGTGAAGCTGACTTGTCTGTTTTTGCTTGCTTGGTTGGAAGTTTCCTACTGCAAACAAACCCTGGGTAGACAAAACATAATATTGATTGATATTTTCCAATTTTTTATGTTTACCTAATAAGTGGGGCATGTTCCTGGATCAGCATTGCATTGGGGCTTGGAACATCTTACGGCAAATCCCAGTTCTACTCCTTACGCCTCATCTTTTCCCTACCCCTCTGTTTTCCATCTGGAGGGAACGGTACTGTCTTGAATCACTTTTAAAAAAAAATGTATTTATTTTATTATGACAGGACAGTAGACTTATTGACAGGAAGTGAAGTTGGAGAGAGAGAGAGGGGAATGGGATTGGGAAAGGTTTGCAAACTGGGACTAGATCTCAGGACTCCCGTAGCACAGTTGCACTATATGTCGACGCACTGACCATTAGGTCATTGGCGATGACAACTCGATTATATTAGGGTAGGAGGAAGATAACCCTAGATTTTTTTTTGGAAACCCACTTTAAAAAAAGGGGTATGAGAATTTATTGGCATTAATATGGATATTAACAGCACAGTTGGTTAATCTATTTTATGCTACATTTGATCTTGTGTTCACATCTACAGTCATGTTCTTTAAAGAAACATTTAAAAAATCTGACAGGATGTCACAATAATCACACATCACATTTTCATATCTGATACCTGACGATTTGACAGCATACCCTGTCAGAATTAAAAGTCCAGAGGCAGGGAATATCCTTCATGTCTGGTATCAATGCATAGTGTTGTTTTCTTGTGGTTACTTTTGTGAATATGTAACAATGGTCTAAAAAACAGTGCTTACCGTTTTACTTTTTCTTTGTCAAATAGTATAGTAGGGGTGTCCCATTTTTTGAGGGAATATTTTCACCCCTCTTTCCACTCTATTTTGAGGGGATGTGGTAGTCGAAAAATTATACAATAGAATTTGGGATTAGGTGCTGTTTACACTTGTGCATTTTCGTTTTAAAACACATACGTTTTGTTATGGTTCCGCCTGGTGTCCACACTGCTCCAGTACATTCGACCCACGAAACCGGAGGGTTTTGAAAATGCAGTTTTGAAAATGGGTTTTGAAAATTCAGTTGCAGTATAGAAGAACCGAAACGCAAACTTTTGAAATCAGAAGGCTATCTACAATCACTCTCTGACTGGTCTTCTCCACTATTGTTCTCTTATTCGTCAAAACCCTTTTATATTACCATAACACAACCGGTAGACGACAAGTATAGACGCTGGCAAAATATGCATGTCCAGTGAGCGTGAATGGTAATGTATCATCTGTTTGAGGCTTTATAGTCTCAAATGCAGAAAAAACGTGTTTTAAAATGAAAACAGATTTGTGTAAATGCAGCCTTAATCAATTTGTCCAATTCAAGGGTTAGGCTTGGGGCTGAAGTTTGAAGCATGAAAAAAATTCAGACTGCTTCTTATTTTAAAATTAGAAACAGAGCTCAACTTGTAAATGTTTGATGGGGATATTGTTCAAGAATTAACAATGATCCATTCCAGGAACAAGCCCTAGTTGGCTAAACCACCCTGTTCATGTTATAGACATATCAGCAATGTGCACTACAAAGACATTTAATCTGCTGAAATTGCTCTAAAATGCCACTAAAAACATGTATATATTCTTCTTACCAGGTAAACAGCAATGCCCCCTCCAAGCAGGAAGCCCAGGTAAACATCAATGGCATGGTTCTTGTGCTGAATGATGCGGGTTAGTCCACATATGATGGCACAGATAATGAAGGAGAAGACCAGCAGAGGCTTCAGGAGTTTGGATGAGTCCGTCAGCGTGCTGTTGAAGTACATCTGCAGAAGAAAAAGTTGATGTGAGCTTTCCGAGCTGAATCAGAATCAGGTAGTCTGCCCGAAAATCTTCATATACACTTCGATGAATCTAATAATTTTCAAACACGTAAGAAAAAAAACGAATTAACCACAAGGAACATGAATCAGCTGATTTGAGTGGATCATAGATCACATTATCTCTAAACCATTGAAGTGCATCATAATCATTTGTGTGTTTTCTCTGTTGTGAGATGGTTGGTATAGTTCCCAGGGACATGAGTCAGCATCTACTGATTCAAGATTATTAGACTGACTGTACTTGTAAAGACAACGTGTAAGGTAATTTAAACTGTGTCTGCTTTTATCTGGGAAATTCTGCTTGAAGTGAAACCACAAATATTTCCCAAATTATGTTTAACAGAGCAAGGAATTTTTCACAGTACTTCTAATAATATTTTTTCTTCTGGAAAAAGTCTTATTTGTTTTATTTCGGCTAGATTACAAGCAGTTTAAAAAAAAATTTAAAACCATTTTAAGGTTAATATTATTAGCCCCCTTACCTATTACCTATTACCCTAACTTGCCTAGTTAGCCTGATTAACCTATTTAACTCTTTAAATGGCACTTTAAGCTGAATACTAGTATCTTGAAAAATATGTAGTAAAATATTATGTACTGTCATCACGGCAAAGATAAAAGAAATCAGTTATTAGAAATTAGTTATTAAAACTATTATGTTTGGAAATGTGTTGAAAAAATCTTATTTCCGTTAAAGAGAAATTGGGGAATTAAATATACATTATTAATAATAATATAATTCTGACTTCAACTGTATAGCAGCTTATTACAAATAACAGGTGATTTTTAAGGTTGATGTAATTAAAACGATCTTGAGCTTCTGAAAGGAGCTATAGAGTTCACTGCATTTTTTTAAACTTAAAAAGATTTGGGATAACATCACATTGTAATACATACATGATAATAGGAAAATTAGTTTATGTAGATCAGTTTTTGTTTAAACTTTTTTTGATCCATTACAGGTCTACACTAAGGCCACATCCACACGTAAATAGTTATTTGTGTAAATAGAGATCTTCTTTCCTCCTTCGTTAAAAAAAAATCGTCCACACATGCAGTTTAAAAAAAATCTTCACCCACATGAAATTGCAAAAACAGCTTATTAAGTTCTGTCAAAAGCATGTCAAAGCAAGAGGTGTTGATATACTCCTAATCATAAAGTCATGCTGGCCAATCCGAAGCCTCAAAAAAGCGTTATACATTGGCCATTGCACAGACGCATGTATTGTAAATGGAGATCGAAGCACACAGTTTGTCATCGCACAAAGGAAATTATATCATGGACAAGCCAAAATCTCTGTTGTTTTTGAAAATCTTCACCCTGACAGGAGTTTTTAAAAAGTTTCAGTGACCTGATACTGCCTTAGTGTAAGGAAAAACAGCCAATCTGTGTAAAAAAAAGCGGAGGTTTTGAAAATGCCCATGTTTGGGTCTAAGAATTATTTGCGCCACCGGTGGTCATTATTTGAACTGCAGTCAGCAACTTATTCATATTAAAGGTGCGTTCACACCAGATGTGGATAAAGCGTCAAGCGCGAGTGATTTACATGTTAAGTCAATGCAAAGACGTGAATAGATATCCTGTGGCGCTATTCGCGCAAATGAGGCGGCATGATTGACGGGATTCGCATGAATAAAGTCTTATGGGGCACTCACACCAGACATGACTTGCGCAAATAAATCGTGCTATTCGTGCGTAAATAGATAATTGAACATTTTGAGTTTACTGGCTTCATTTGCATGTCTAATTCGATTCATTCGTGCGTGAAATTCACTTCACAATAGATGTGGATTCACGTCATGGGCGGGGCATCTGTCTCCCTGGTGACTCTAGTTTCGTTGCTAATGGCTAACATGGATTTTATTGAGAGAGTAGTTGTGCTTTATGTGCTTTAGGAAGGCTCAAAATGTTCACACGTTTATTTACGAGCGAATAGCATGATTTATTTGCGCAAGCCACGTCTGGTGTGAGCTCCCCATAAGACTTGTGTACATAACATACTGTATAAGACTCCAAATTTGATGGGTAGATATACTCACATTTTGTTGCACATCTAAAAATACATATAGTCATATTCACACCCTTGAATGGACAAACGCATAAAAACACAGCTCAAAGGGGTCAACACTCCATTTTGCTGCTTTGACAAGCTCCACTAAAGTGCATGAAGGCATGTGGATGTTTCGGCACAAATTACAGTTGAGAGCTGTTGTCCTTTTATCCACACATCAGGGTCAGCTATTCACAGAAGGTGACAGCAGTGCAGCTCCATATTTTTTTATCTGTTAGTGAGCACAGTGAATGGAAGGCGCCTGCATTCTTCTCAATGACTGACTTTTACTTACCGAAACATACACCGCAGCGAAGGATGCCAGTGTTGCATGCTGTGAGGGGAAGGATTTTCTGAAATAAATGAAAGCAGGCATTTGAAACATTCCTACACATTGCACATCCATGCAAATGTCTCTTTTATAAACAAAAAAAAGTATTGAACACACTTGGTAACAACCAAAGAAATCCTTATGTGCAACAAAAACAAAACTAATTAGTTGAGAAATTAGGCAATGTGTAATAAAATGAAATGACACAGGGAAAACAAATGAAGAACACATGAAGAAGCAGAGGTGTAAAAAGGCATGGAAAGCATAAACAAGAGCTGAAATCTCGAAGGAGTTATTCAGCAGTCCTGCCCCTCGTCAGTGTAAATTAATATTATCTGCCTCAGTCTCAATACCTGCATTACCAGATGATTAAGAGTAAACCAGGATGGACATTTCAGCAAGACAATGACCCCAAACACAGGCAAAGAAACTCTCAATTTGATTCAGTAAAGACAATAAAGCTACTAGAATGGCCCAGCCAATCAGCTGACTTGAATCCAATTGAAAATAAGAACTACAGTTAAGAGTTGATAGATGTGAAGATTTGAAGACTCTGAGCAATGCATACAGCTCCATTCCCTATACAAGAGGTGTCTTGAAGCAGTCATTAACAAAAAGCCTTTCATACAATGTGTTAAATACATTGTGTCGTTCCATTAGTATTACACATAACATCAATTTTTTCAGTTTTGGTTTATTTGTATTCATGTCAGCAGCACCTTATACGCTGAGTTCAGACTGCACAATTTTCCAAGTAGTCGCGTCACAGATGTTTTCACACTGCATGACTATCTGGGGTAGCATTCCGTCTCTGCTGTGTTTACACTGCAAGATGGATCGGCGACGGGGTTTCACACTGCATGACTTTAAAATAGGAAGAATTGCCGACAACTTTGTCTCGGTCCGCAAACTACGTCTCGCAACCAAACACATGCGAGAAGTAACATGGAAACAACAAGGTCACGTAGTATATATATATATATTGTTATTACCTACATAATGAGAAAGAAGCCTTTAGTGGGGTAGTACTTATTTTGCTCACCTGGGTCTTGAAGGTAATTAGCAATTTATCTTCAACCTTTTTCTTTTTCGACCCGGTTGTGGTATTGCTCAGATGACACATCAAACAGACACGGGTGCTCCTGCCAAATCTCCACTAGTTTTTCCTCCATTTATTGGGTCCAAATAGACAGAAAAGAAGCCCTTTTAACTTCTCCCCCAACCTCCCGCTGGCCTGCAGATACCCATACTAGTGGATGCTGCTCTCTCATTGGCTGTAGGTAATCGCCAATGTTATTTTCAATCAGAACACATAAAAAATCATGCAGTCTGAACTCTGCATTAGACCTGCATAAATTAGAGACCTGCTTAAATAAAATTATCGAAACCCTTTGGAAACTCTTTTTGAGCGAGATGCTAATGGTCTAATCCGATTCAATCATCTATGCTAAGCTAAACTAAAAGTGCTCCTGCCAGACCCAGAAATCGACTGAAAAAATGTGCAAAAACTTTAACTCTAGAATGAGTCTATTTTTAAAAAGTTGTGTCCTTTAAGTGTTACGAATCTTCATAAAGATATTCATATATTTAACAAAACCTCGATTTTATATTGACAGTCAGTCCGACTATCAGCAGGCAACAGGTTCTTCTGTCTGTGTGATTAGTAATCACTAATCGGAATGTTATAGAGAGACGCTGTTTATGCCTTTAGCTATTGGCTCTGTCAGAGACTCCCGTGGTGAACCTAAAAGTGTGTCTGCATCTTAATAAAATAAGCTTACACATCTGTGTCATAAGCAGGATATCACCACAAATAGCACTGATATGACATCCTACAGTATATATCTCTGACATACAGTAAATATAAAAGTCTAGGGAATACATTCTGTAGCCTTCCACGATACTTAGACTTTCAGAGCCTGAAGCATTGGATTATACTCGCTGATCTACAACGCATCCAGCTCAGTATGATAAAAAAAAAAGTCTGAATCGTCAACAGCGAGCTGGAGTCATAAATGGGCTAAACCATATCTTTGTATTTGTGTCAGTATACTGTATACTTAGAAATTCATAAGCCACTACAGTGCTTTATTATTTAGTGGATCTACACGAGTGCAGAGATGGTTCACAGCATCCGTTCCCTTCAAAACCAACCTTATTAAAAAGGACATCAAAAGCTGTTCCTTTAATCTACAGCCGCTGTTCTTCTGAGCTGTATCGGCTCTCATGTCTGTTTAGGTTGTATAAATCCCTGAATTTCGGAAATTCACACTGGAGTAGCGTTTATATATTTTTTGGTAACACTTTAGTTGAAGGGGACTGTCATGGCACCTTTATAATCATGACACAATACATGTCATAAATATAAATGAGATTTTATGCATGCTTATGACAACTATCATTAGCTCAGTTATGTCATTTTAAATGCAAAGATGAGATTGTATGAGATGTCTTTATGGCAATTTGACATTTCCAAATGCATAACCTGAACAAGGAAACATGAGGGTGTATATATACCAAACAGAAAGGGTCACGACATGAAAGAACCAATGAGAAACTAAACACATGACAAAGATAAACCAATGAAAACATGACAAACATACAAAGGAGCACATGGTGGGAAACAACGCATGAAACAAGACAAGAGTAAATTACAAAATATCGGTGAGTCGTTTGTCTCATTGTGTTTGTCATGCCATGCCATGTTTTTGTTTCAAGCTATGTTCCTGTTTTGTTTGGGGATCAGTGTTAAGTTTTGTTATGTTTGTTTTGCACTTCGAAGAATAAACTGCACTTGGGTTCAGAACGCTTGCCTTCAGTGGACTTTAGTCGTTACAGTATGATGCTGTTATAAAATTCATGACACAATTTTAATGGCCTCATGACAGTTATGTTTATGACAGATTTATGACAAGTTATGTTGTATTGGTAATGTCAAATTGTTATGACAAAGACATTTCAAACAATAACGTCTTTGCATTTAAACTGACTAGCCCACTAATGACACTTAATGACAGTTTTTATAAGCATGCGTAAAAAAAATCATTCACATTCATATATATTATAATGGCTTCATTACAATCACATTTATGACAGATTTATGTTAACTTATTACATTATGTTGTCTTGGTAATGTCAAGTTGTCATGACAAAGACAGGTTATGTTGTCGTGGTAATGTCAAGTTGTTATGACAAAGACAAAGATCACATTATGATGCATTTGGAAATGTCAAATTGTCATAAAGACATCTCATACAATGTCATCTTTGCATTTAAAATGACTTAACTGAGCTAAATGACACTTAATGACAGTTGTAATAAGCATCCATACAAAAATCCCATTCATATTAACAACATGAGTCGTGTCATGATTATGAATGTTTCATGATAGTCTTATAAACACCCCCTTCAAGTAAAATGTTACAGATTTTTTTTTAACAGCTTGTCTGTATCCTTGTTTTAGATGTGGGTCTGTGTTGGGCAGAGTCATATCTGTACCTGCTGGCGTTGATGAGTGCGGCGTCAGGTCCAGAACAGATGTCCTCCAGGATGAAGAAACTCTCCTCGCAGGACGTGTTCAGGTGAGTGTAGTTGGGTTTGCAGACCGTCAGGAAATATGGCGCAGGGTAGCCTGTCGACAGCTGGATGATGTCCGTAATCAAAGCCGTAACGCATAATCCAAACACATGAACGCCTGAACAAAAGAAGAAGTTAAATAAGATACACCGATAACTGGTAAATACTGAGAAGTATGCTAATGTTGATGAGCTTTGTATTCTTTATACAGTTAAAGACTAAATTATTAGCCCTCCTGTGAATTTTAAATGATTTGTCAATTTCGTATTCCTAAGTGATCTTTAACAGGGCAAGGAAAATTGCCATAGTATTTCCTATTGTACATTTTCTTCTGGATAAAGTCTCTTAGTTTAGCTGGAATAAAATAGGGCGTCATGGTGGTGCAGTGGGTAGCACGATTGCCTCACAGCAAGAAGGTCGCTGGTTCGAGCCCCGGCTGGGCCAGTTGGCATTTCTGTGTGGAGTTTGCATGTTCTCCCCATGTTCGCATGGGTTTCCTCTGGGTGCTCCGGTTTCCCCCACAGTCCAAAGACATGCGGTATAGGTGAATTGAATAAACTAAATTGGCCTTAAGTGTATGTGTGTGAATGAGTGTGTATGGACGTTTCCCAGTGATGGGTTGCAGCTGGAAGGGCATCCGCTGCGTAAAACATATGCTGGATAAGTTGGCGGCTCATTCCGCTGTGGCGACCCCAGATTAATAAAGGGACTAAGCCGAAAAGAAAATGAATTATATTATATTATGCTGGAATAGTTGGCAGTTCATTCCGCTGTGGCGACCCCTGATAAGTAAGGGACTAAGCCAAAGGAAAATGAATGAATGAATGAATGAATGTTTAACAGAGCAAGAAATTTTTCACAGTATTTCCTTTATTATTTTTTTCTTCCAGAGAGTCTTTTTTGTTCTATTTCGGCTAAAATAAAAGCAGTTTTTTAAAAGTATTTTAAGGTCAATATTATTAGCCCCCTTAAGCAATATATTTTGGTCGATTGTCTACAGAACAAACCACTGTTATACAATGACTTGCCTAATTACCCTAACTTGCCTAATTAACCTAGTTAAGCCTTTAAATTGCACTTTAAGCTGAATATCTTGAAAAATATGTAGTAAAATATTATGTACTGTCAACATGGCAAAGATAAAATAAATCAGTTATTAGAAATTAGTTATTATTAAATGTGTTGAAAAAAATCTTCTTTTGGTTAAACAGAAATTGGGGAAAAAAAAAAAATATATATATATATATATATATACAGGGGGGCTAATAATTCAGGAGGGCTAATAATTCTGACTTCAAGTGTAGTCTGAAACAGAATTAATACTAATCAGGAGAAAAGAGATCTATTGGAAATGTGACCTACCCACAAACCTGACACCTCGGCGAACGAAAGAGTTAAAGTTGCAGCCGGCAGCGTTGATATCGGCTTCAGCTTCTCCTCCACACTGAGCTCGGGACAGACAGCAGAACAGAATCCCCTCTCCGATCATGATCTGTGGACACAAACGCAGCAGTTCAGATGCAGGACTGGATCAGATGTGCACCTCTCAGATTGCACTCTTCTTACCGTGACACCAAACACAGAACTGAAGCTACAGAACAGTCCTAATGATCTTTTCTACTTGTGCATTAGTGGGCACATTTGTGGATCTGTTGCTTTTAGAGTAAATCTATTCTGCTCATCACAGCTGCATTTATTTGATCAAAATACAGTATTATGTTTTCCTATTGAATGTTGTTTAAAATTGTACAAAATTCTTAGCCCTACTGTGAAAATGTTATTCTTTTTAAAATAAGTGCTGTTTAACAGAGGGACGATTTTTTTTTTCGACACATTTTTCAACATAATATTTAAAATGTTTATTTAGTTAATTTTTTTACAATACAGAACAATCATTTAACAGAAAAAAAACATGCTAACATATATCATTACATACATACACATATCAATATGCACATACATAATTACTCATATATACACACATAAAATGAGACGCTGCTTGCTGCAGAGCCACTTGGGCTCCAATGAGAGGGGAACTTGAGCTCCAGCTCCTCCTCCTATAAGCTTTTTAATGCCTACACCTACCCCACCCCTAACCCCAACCCCCAGTGACATCACTTGTAGAAGAAGTGCAGCAAGGAGGAGCTGGAGCTCAAGCTCCGCCTTGCTGGAGCTCAGCTCTGCCCAAGTGACTCTGCAGTGAGTACCACTTGTGGGATAAACATGCATGTAAAAAAAAAAAGGAAAAAAGCCAAACGCATAAGATTGCTATATCTCTAACATAATAGTTTTAATAACTATTTTATCTGTCTTTGCCATGATGACATTACATAATTGGGTTAACTAGGCAAGTTTGGTTGATTAAGCAAGTCATTGGACGACAGTGTTTTTTTCTGTAGCCAATCGAAAAAAAGAAATTCTTAAGGGGTCTAATAATATTGACCATAACCATTTAAAAAAAAAAATATTTCTATTTTTATTTTAAACGGTTAGGGTCAATTTATTTATTTATTATTTTGTGTGTGTGTGTGTGTGTGTGTGTGTTTGGTTATTTCAGTCAAATTACAAAGAAGTAAGACTTTAATCAAAAGGAAAATATAATAGAAAATACTCAAAAAAAACTTATAGGGCTAATAATTTTGTCTTTAAGTATATATAATAAATAAAAAATGTAATAAATGCTGTTACTTTGAACTTTCATTTCATCAAAGCATCCTAAAAAAGAAAAAAAAATGCAGTTTACACAAAACTATAAAGCAGGATTTTTTCTTTTAAAACTGTATAATTATAAGAATAATTATTAATGACCAATTATCAATAATAACTGATGATAATAGAATAGCAAATGATCATATCAGGACGATTTCTGAAGGATCACGTGAAACTAAAGACTGCAGAAAACTCAGCTTTGAATCACATGAATAAATACAATTTTAAACCATACATTCAGTCATTTTAAATTAGAATAATATTTCACGATTTTACAGCTTTTACTGTATATTAAATCAAATAATGTGCCCTTGATGAGCAGAATAGGCTTCTTGTACTGATCCCACATCTTTGACCGGTGGTGTAAATGCAGACTTTTGATGAGCTCTAATGCAGTGAGCTCTCATTCGGGTTCAGAGAGCGGCCGTTTTGATCATTGCACACTTCTGTATTAATGCCAATCTTAAGTAGGCCTGTCACTGTGCATCAAAGACACATCCATCCTTAATCTGCTCCAGATCTGTCCATCGCACTCGCTTCACTTCACCTCCCCATCTTCTCAAAACCACACACACACACACACACACGCACACGCACACGCACACGCACACACACACACACACTGACTTCTGCTCATCAGGACTGTGAATTTCAGCTGATGGTCAAAAGAGGGTGTAAAAACCTTGATTGTGTTCTTGTTTGTGAGGAAAGTCTAGAAAACCATTAAAAACATTTTTGTTGCTTGACAGAAAATGAAATGTTTAAAAAATTTAAGTCTTTCTGGAAATTGATTTTACCTAGTTTACTTTGTTTTAGTTAACTCAATGTATGAAAATAACTAAACCTGAAAATTAAATTAATAAATAAACTTAACAAAAGCCTAGTAGTTATGACAAAAGTACACAACAAAATACTAATACTAAACATGTAATCAAAATCAAACAGATGAAAAATAATAATCACAATTTTAGTAGAATCTTAGTGATGCTAGACATTTTGGTTATTGATTATTATTTAGTATAGGCAATTAGATTTTTTTGTTTCTGTGTATGTTATTGTTGTGGCAAATAGCTTTTATTTATAAATAATACAAACATAATAAAATGAAAACTACATGAATAATGAATATTTTTAATTATTAATAATATTAATTTAATTATATATTAGTAATTAAAAACGATAATGCTTTATGCATATATATATGTATATATGTATAATAATAATAATAATTATTATTATTATTATTATTATTATTATAATTAATAGTATAATTTTAGAATGCAGCAAATCAGCATATTAAAATGATTTCCAAAGCATCATGTGACTGGATGTCAACTCCTGGCGAACTATGTCACATTAACGAACTACAAATCCCATCATGCCATTTTACACACACCAGTTGCCGATCACCGCTGATGAGACACACACAGCTGAAACTTGTGATCGCTGATCATTCAGACTATTTATACACCACAAATACACCAGTTCAGGGCTGAGTCTTTGCATGCACGTCCTGGAATTTCTATGTTTTTGCCTGTTGTGTTTTGACCTTAGCCTTGTTTATTGTTAAATTCTGTTTTGCCGCCTATTTTGATCTTATGCCTGTTTTTTGACTACGATTTGGATTGGCCATGCACCAGCTACTCCTGTATTGACCTTTGCTTGCCTGTATGATTAATCTTACCAAACCAGCATTTGGATCCTTACCTCTGTTGTCCTTGACTCACTCGCACATGTGACATTGGAGTAATGATACTAAAAGTTGGGCTTTGAAATCACAGGAATCAATTTTTAGCTTTTTAAAATGTATTAAAATAGAAAACAAACATATTTAAACATTTTAAATTTTTTGCTGCACTTTGGATCAAACTAATGCAGACTTGGTGAGCAAAAAACTTATATATAAAAAAAATAGTAAAATATTTTTAATAACATCAGTAGTGTACAGTTTATTAAAATAAAATTACCACACTGTAAAAAATGCAGGGTTTCGCACAATTCATTCATGTTGTCCCAACACAAATCGATTAAGGTTACAAATCTACGTCGATTGAACATGAAATAATTAAGTTGTCCCAAAAGAAATTCAAAAATTGTGTTATTTCAGCTCATTTTAAATAAGTAGTTTGAACAAGCAGCAAAATATACAGTTGAAGTCAGAATTATTAGCCCCCTGTATATTTTTTCCCCAATATCTGTTTAACGGAGAGAAGATTTTTTCAACACATTTCTAAACATAATAGTTTTAATAACTCATTTCTAATGAATAAAATTTCTTTTATCTTTGCCATGATGACAGTACATATTTTGACTATATATTTTTTAAGACACTTCTATACAGCTTAACTAGGTTAATTAGGTTAACTAGGCAGGATATGGTAATTAGGTAAATCATTGTATAACAGTGGTTTGTTCTGTAGACAATAAAAAAAAAACAAATAGCTTAAAGGGGCTAATAATTTTGACCTTAAAATGGTTTTTAAAAAATTTAAAACTGCTTTTATTCTAGCCGAAATAAAACAAATAAGAAAAAATATTAGCAGACATACTATGAAAATATCCTTGCTCTGTTAAACATAATTTGGGAAATATTTAAAAAAGAAAACAAAATTCAAAGGGGGGCTAATAATTCTGACTTCAACTGTATATATTTTTTTGAGTGCAGTATAATTTAGCCTTCTGTGTATGTGTGTATTTTTTTTTTTTTTTTTTTACTTGAACACATCATTGTAATTAAACCTTTTGCACTCAGCGTGCCTCAAGTTAAATGTCTGGTTATATAAGGTTTTTAAAATAGCTTTTTAAAAGACTCAACAGCCAATCTTCTCCTCTACATTGCGTATGTCTCCAGGTGAGGAGTTTAAATCCCAGTGGGATCATGGGAGTTATTTCAGCTATGCTCTGTGCTCCGACCTCTTGGCGAAGTGACGAAGGATACAGTCTAAACATTGGCAAATCCATGAGCCACACCATGACCTGAATCAGATCCCAGGAAACCCGCAGATCCCACCATCCCGTCCCATCTGACCAGCTCAAGCTCTCAGACGCTGAAACTGTGTCACGACACCTGGAGGAACAACAGGGCGTCTCCATCCCCACAGTCAGTTCCTGCCTGATGCTAAATCTGGCCTGCGCAGGTAAATAGACTGTCGGACGAAAAATGGGCTAAAGGATTGAGTGGGTCTTTTTTAAAGTGCCCCTATAATGCTTTTTCTTTCATGTAGTGTGCAGCAGGGCTGGGCGATATGAGAAAAATCTCATATTACGATATAAGTAATCTCATATCCTGATAATGATATATAGTGATTAAGTACCATTTCTGTCAATTCATATTCAAAAGTTGAAGTCAAAATTATTAACCCCTTCTGTGATTTTTTTTCTTTTTTTTTTCTTTTTCAAATATTTCCCAAATGATGTGTAACAGAGCAAGGAATTTTTCACAGTATTTCCTATAATATTTTTTCTTCTGGAGAAAGTCTTCGGCTAGAATAAAAGCAGTTTTAAATTTTTTTTAAACCATTTTAGGGTCAATATTATTAGCCCCCTTAAGCAATATTTTTTCAATTGTACAAATGTTTGATTAAAAATGTAGAAATTTAAAATAAAAATATAAAATATAAAACACTTTTCAAAAATGAACGATTACAGGTACAACGTAAAAATAATAAAATATTGCTAAATAAAATGCGGGCGTCATGGTGGCGCAGTGGGTAGCACGATCACCTCACAGCAAGAAGGTCGCTGGTTCGAGCCCCAGCTGGGTCAGTTGGCATTTCTGTGTGGAGTTTGCATGTTCTCCCCGTGTTCGCGTGGGTTTCCTCCGGGTAATCCGGTTTCCCCCACAGTCCAAAGACATGCGCTATAGGTGAATTGAATATGCTAAATTGGCCGTGGTGTATGTGTGTGAATGCAAAAGTGTATGGGTGTTTTCTAGTGTTGGGTTGCGGCTGGAAGGGCATCTGCTGCATAAAACATATGCTGGATAAGTTGGTGGTTTATTCCGCTGTGGCGACCCCTGATTAATAAAGGGACTAAGCTGAAAAGAAAATGAATGAATGAATAAATAAAATGCAAAATGTAAACTTTCAAGATTGCAACTTTCTCTCGATGCTGTTATTTATTGTTTCTATCTGCATCCCTTTAATGGATTGTAATATTGTGTAATATTGTGTATTATGAAAGAGTATTAGCATTACCAAGATTTTTTTGCTACACCATAAAAAAACGATAGAGCATAATATGAAACAATAGACTTTTTATTTTATCCATACAATATATCTATCATTATACAGACCCTCCAGGATTTCACGATTCTTGAATTTAACGCAAAATTAAGCAAATGTTGTAACATTTTAAATAAATTGCTGCAAATTTCCAACATATTTTAGACAGTCGAGTACACTGTTAAAATTCCTGCCATGTCACAGAGCGCCATCTGCAAAGTTTTATATTCAAAAACATAATAGTATTTACAAATAGAATGTGCTCGTCCAGTGTGTGCAAAGCCTCAAGTTGTTATTACACACTTCTTATCCATGTGATGCGTCATGTGACATTTCTCTTTCTCTTTCGCTCTCACACATACACACACTTACTGTAAGCATGCATGCTCTGCATTTCCACCAACGTGTTTGAATAGCCGTCAAACTACAAGGATGCATTATCTTCAAACAGTTTTGTTTCATTTTCAAATATGATACAGCAGCTTTAGGAGTAAGTCTAGTTTATCTCAGTGTTTCCTTTATATACATTAAAGAAATCGATGACTTTAAAGGTAAAAAAATTAATAAGGAATTAAGATGTGTACATTTGTGTATATTTTCACAGCAAAACAATAAAAGGCAGTGAAAATTGCCACAAATATTTGCAAAAACTCGCCACATTATCAATCATTTTTTTAAAAAACAGATTTTTTTTTTGTTTGTTTTTTTCCAAAATCCTGGAAGGACTGATTATGTTGCACAGCCCTATAGTGTACAGTATAGACTGTAAAAGGTCTGTTTTAAAGCTCAAAGTGAACGATGAATACAAAACGCATACTGCTGTATGTTCCATACTACTGTATATAGTATATGAAAAACAGTATGTGAGCCGAGTAGTATGTCCGAATTCATAGTATTCGAAAAACAGCAGGTGAGAAATACTCAGATGAGCTACTGTACTATTTCCAGCGAGATTCTGAAGGGCACATCTGGCCAATCAGAGAAGAGAAGGTTCGATGGATTTCGAGAGATCTTTGAACAAACCATTTCAGACACTGAGAGAAGAGGTAATGCTGTAATGTCTATTACGTATTAATTAGTGTTTTTGACCTTCGATGGATGTAAATGTATTGTACTGTAGTAGATGTCCAAAGCAAAATTAGGCCATTATAGCATAATGAATGCTATTTAATGACTGTCATCGCCTGACTTTCTAAAATGGCCTTTTAGACCTACTTTGCAATCCGTGTTTATGCAGCTGAACTTGAGATAAGATGCAAATGTGGTCAGAGCTCTCTATGCCTGTGACTCAAACTAAATTATTGAATTACCTAAAATAGCTAGCGTGATGGCCACGTGCTGCAGAGAAAAGTACTTTGGGTGTCTTTATAATGCTAAGTCATTTACTGTAGTATTCCAGTAAATCCAGAGAAACTCAGAAATGTAAAGAGTTCTCTTATAGCTTTATATAACTATAATAATACACTATACCATATTCATTCATTCATTCATTCATTTTCTTTTCGGCTTAGTCCCTTCATTAATCCGGGGTCGCCACAGCGGAACGAACCGCCAACTTATCCAGCACATGTTTTACGCAGCGGATGCCCTTCCAGCTGCAACCCATCACCGGGAAACATCAACACACACTCATTCACACTCATACACTACGGACAATTTAGCCTACCCAATTTACCTATACCACATGTTTTTGGACTTGTGGGGGAAACCGGAGCACCCGGAGGAAACCCACGCGAACACGGGGAGAACATGCAAACTCCACACAGAAACGCCAACTGACCCAGCCGAGGCTCGAACCAGCGACTTTCTTGCTGTGAGGCGAACGTGCTACCCACTGCGCCACCGTGACGCCCATACTATATTCATAGATGCTGTAATACTTAACTTTCTATACTGTTTTTGATTCTTTTATTTAATCTTACAACCCCAAATCAAAAGAAGTTGTCGCAGTATGGAAAACGCAAATAAAAAAGAAAGTAGGGATTTCTACATTTACTTTGACTTGTATTTCATTGCAGACAATACAACAAGCATTATTTAATGTGTTCCTCATGATTTTTATTTATTTATTATTTTTTTTAAACGTATTCCAATTTTGGTTCTTGCAACACATTTCTAAAAAATGTTGGGACAGGAGCAATTTAGGGCTCGTAATCATGTAAATTGGTTAATGATGTGATATGAAACAGGGGATGTCAACAGGTGATTGTAATTATGATTCGATACAAAAGCAGCATCCAAAAAAGCTCTAGTTCTTTAGGAGCAAAGATGGGCCGAGGATCGCCAGTTTGCCAACAAATATTTGAGAAAATTATTGAAATGTTTGAAAAACAATGTTCCTAAAAGAAAGATAGGAAGATATTTACATATTTCACCTGCAACAGTGCATAACATCATTAAAAAATTCAAGGAATCTGGGGGAATTTCAGTGCGTAAAGGACAAGGGCACAAGCCTAAGCTGAACAACCATGATCTCTGATCCCTCAGGTGACACTGCATCAAGAATCGTCATTCATCTAAAAGCAATATCACCACATGGGCTCAACTACTTTGGCAAACCTCTGTCAAGTACCACAATACATAGTTACATCCACAAATGCCAGGGAAAACTGTACTGTGCCAAAAGGAAGCCCTATGTTAACAGTGTCTATAAGCGCCGTTGACTACTCTGGGCTCGGAGGCATCTGGGATGGACCATCACACATTGGAAATGTATAATGTGGTTAGATAAATCAGTATTACAGGTATTTTTTGGAGGGAGAAATGGACGTTGTGTGCTCCGGACCAAAGAGAAAAGGATCATCCAGACTGTCTGGGTCTGTCATGGTCAAGTGCCCTTGGCAAAGGTAACTTGCACTTCTGTGATGGCACCAATAATGCTGAAAAGTACAGATATTTTGGAGCACAATATGCTGCCTTCTTTTTCAGAGATGCCCATGCATACTTCAACAAGACAATGCAAAACCACGTACTGCACACATTACAAAGTCCTGGCTGCAGAGGAAGAGGATACAGGTACTTGACTGGCCTGCCTGCAGCCCAGACTTGTCTCCAATAGACAATGTGTGGTGCATTTTAAACCGCAAAATGCGACAACGAAGACCCCGTACTGTTGACCACCTTAAGACTTGTTTGCAGGAAGAATGGGACAAAATTACACCTGAAACACTTCATCACTTGGTGTCTTCAGTCCATAAACGTATTTTAAGTGTTGTGAAAAGGAATGGCAACATTACAAAACGTGTTGCAAGAACCAAAATTGGAATACATGTTATTTTGAAAAAAAAAAAAAACTATAAAAAAATCACGAGGAACAACAAGTAGATGGAAAATTTCCAAGTAGATGTCAGTATATGTTTCTTTCTTCCAAACAACTATTATCTGAGCAAACTATAACCAACTCATTCCTGCCAAGTGCCCATTAGCACTCAGAAAACCATTAAACCATCCTGTCATTTCCAAGACAACAGCATAATCTGCCCTGAGAACTCGACATGAATTTGAGTGTGAAATAATCCGACTTCATGTATGAGTGAACCACCAAAACCACCATAAAACCACAGTAAAGCCTGCTGCGAAACTGCACTCAGTTAACCCGAGGAAACATAGCAAGCTAGAAGAAGAGAAAAGCAAATTTGGTGTGTCATTGGAGCACCTCAGAGAGCTGGCAGACGGTTACGTTGAACCGAATGTGTCATCACGTTGAGGAGAAAAAGATGCTTTCTGACAGCTCGTTGCTCTTGGAGAAGTGTGAGGAAAGCGTTCATACAGTATGTTTACATAGACGACAATTTTCCGATATTAACGTTATTAAAACAATACTCTGATTCAGAATCGACCATGGAAACAGACATGTCTGATTACCTTACAGTTAAAACGCTATATTGAGCAATTCCAGCATTATGGATGTGACGTTTGCAGTAAAAACTCAAAACATAAATTCACATAGAAACATTATCTGTTTTAATTTTCCAAAACAACTAACCACAGAGCTATGGGATCAAAATAAATATAAATCTGTAAACATTTTTTGTGACCAAAAAAGTCTGTGAGTTTACAGTATACAACTTTGTACGTAATTTGGGACATAATGATGTGTTCTGTTAATCGATCTAACATGTAAAATTCCTGTAAGCATCTTAATCATAACATTGTCTCATTCAGAATACAGTAAATAAGACTAATGATGTCCATGTAAACATACTGAGTGTGTATTTGAGCTACTCGTGGACACACTTGTGTTTCTTCAGTGTTTGAGATGAGGATCTGAAGGGGAGGCCAGTTGGCGTGTGTCAGCTGTGATAATAGACCACAGGCTAACTGTATAAGCATTCTCAAGCAGGACAAGCTTTGCAGATGATCCTAGAACAACACTCCTGTCATTTGATTTAGAGCTGCAAAGCATGTTCAAACTTTTTGATGCATTTAGCAGCAAATACATATTTATGAGCAGTTTCTGCTTTTATCTTTGTTGTCTGTCTGTGAAATGATCAGAAATTTGCATCAGAAAGTCATTTCCTGCAAATTTCTTTGATGTTTTTTTATTTTATACTATAATTCTCAAAGACTGAGACTTCATTATTAATTATTTAGATTAATATATAGATGCAGGGGGCTCAGTGGTTAGCACTGTGGTCTCACAGCAAGAAGGTCACTGGTTCGAGTCCCGGCTGGGCCAGTTGGCATTTGTGTGTGGAGTTTGCATGTTCTCCCCGTGTTAGCCTGGGTTTCCTCCAGATGCTCCAGTTTCCCCCATGGTGAATTGGGTGAGCTAAATTGACCATAGTGTATGAGTGTGTGTGTGAATGTGAGCATGTATAGGTGTTTCCCAGTACTGGGTTGCGGCTGGAAGGGCATCCGCTACGTAAAACATATGCCGGAATAGTTGCCGCTTCATTCCGCTGTGGCGACCTCAGATAAATAAGGGACTAAGCTGAAGGAAAATGAATGAATGAATATATAGATGCACTATTGATCAAAAGTTTGAGTTTGACAAAGTCTAATATTCACATTTGATCTAAAATTTATATATATATATATATATATATTTTAGGTAACAATTAAAATAATGGTGTACTATTTGAATATATTATCAAATGTAATTCATTCCTGTGTAAAATACTATTTTATTCACCAAACATATTTAGAAATAGAAAGATAATAGATTTTATTTCATGCAAAATATTGGAAAAAAATTATAAACTACAAAATTTCAACAAATTGTTAGACTTTTTTTGTTTCTCTTTTTAAATTTCTATTCTATTTATTTTGTACAAATTTTGGACCGTTATCATAAGTTATTTCGTTAGATAAGCTCCAGATTTGGCTTCAGTACTGACTAATCTACACTCTCAGAAATAAAGGAATGCGAGCTGTCACTGGGGTGGTACCTTTTCAAAAGGTACAAATTTGTACCTAAAAGGTCCATATTAATACCTCAAGGGTACATACTAGTACCTAAAAAGTAAATTTATTAAAAAATAAATTGGTACTGATATATTCTACCAATATGGACAAATGTGTACCTTTTGAAAAGGTACCACCTTAGTGACAGCTCGCGTACCTTTATTTCTGAGAGTGTAGTGTATATGCACAAATACAATATTGTAAAGCTTCCTATAGAAAACATTAATTTAAATAAGAAATTTGTGAGGGGTGTACTCATATATGTTGAGCACTGTGTACATATATTTTGAATATTTATTTCTACAAGAGTTAACTGGAGCATTAAAGAAAATGAATTTTTATTTAAAGCAGACTCCAAAACAGTATATAACTTGTCTTTGGCCCATATATGTCCAGTTTGAAAGCATGAGCAAAACTTGCAGTATTAGTTTAGACTGACCGTAATAGCAGGAGCTGCAAAAGCGAGGCTGAGGAGCATAAGGAAGGGAATGACCTCATGCGTTGGGTCAATATAAGGCAAACTCAGACTGCGGTCATGGCAGCTGAAACCCCAGCGGACCGGTTTGAAAATGTCCGTCCACTCGAGGAAATAAACACTGACCACAGACGACACCAGGAGTGGAAGCTGTTAGAGAGAAAGAGAGAAAAAAAAAAAAACATCACATCACTCCAACACATATCACACACATAACATGTCCCTATGGAAATATTGATACAGCCATAGAGACATTATTGCAAAATGCACTCATAGTACTTACAAAATAAGTAATTTACTGGGTATATGAAAGCCATACAATTGGGTTGTTGTTTATGAGGTCAAATCTGAAGGCCTGTAAACTAATAATGCAAAACAGTGGTGATAGATTCATAGAATAGCTATTTAAAAAGCTACAGGAGAAGTTTCACTGACATTTATTAGAAAGCTGTTTTTGCAAACTATGAAGCACATACTGTTAAATATGTTTAAATAGATGGTGTTTTGTGCTGGGGTAAGTGGTGTGGTTTAACACATTCACTCCCACAAAAACTCACAACTTCTCTTTTCTAATGCTGGGATCAGAAGGAAGACAATGCAAAGAATAATGTACATAACTGATGAGAAAAAACAGTTCATTCATTTATTCATTTTCCTTCAGCTTAGTCCCTTATTTATCAGGGGTCGCCACAGTGGAATGAATCGCCAACTATTCCAGCATATGTTTTACACCTTCCACCTCGACCTTCCAGCCACAACCCAGTACTGGGAAACACCCCATCCCACATTCACTACGGCCAATTTAGTTCATCCAATTCACCTATAGTGCATGTCTTTGGACTGTGGGGGAAACCGGAGCACCTGTAAGAAACCCACACGAACACAGGGAGAACATGCAAACTCCACACAGAAATGGCAACTGGCCCAGCCGGGACTCAAACCAGCGACCTTCTTGCTGTGAGGTGACAGTGGTAACCACTGAGCCACTGTGCCGCCTAGAAAAATAGTAATGTCAAAAAAAAGTGCCATGCAGGGACTTGTGGGAAAGTCAATTTACTGTTATTCACAATATATATTAAGGAAATGCGCTGTTAAACAGGTTATGGATTTTTACTGTAGCATTTTTTTGCATATTTATGGGCATTTTTTTTATTGAACTAAGTTAATTATGTTTAATAATGTTTTAAAATTTAGGGCAACTATGTCATTTTTTACAGTATACACAATAAAGTGATTCAATCCACAGTCATTTTAATAGATTGGCTTTGTTCTCTGAAACTTAAAGGAAATTTTTATAGTACAATGAACAGTTATATGCCAAACTTTCTAGAGAATTTAGATTTTTTTTATAGTTCTTTATGAGTTCTTTATACTGGGGAAAAGAGCTTATTAGATAAAAAAAACAAAACATATTTTGTTATAATTTATTAACACGTTCTTTGATGAATCTGAATTTTTTATTTTATGGGATTACAATAAAACCTCACCTTACTAAAATCAAGGCTATTTTTTAGTGTATTCAACTAAGTTAATTATGTTTCAACTAATTTGTCATGTGATACAAGTCGTTTTAAGTCAGTTTAATGTAATTAAGTTAAAATTACTCATAAGATTAATTTGATTCAACTTAAAAAATTAAGGAAACCATGTGATAGTTTTTTTTGCGGTGTATGCAGTAAAATGGTAAATTCCACAGTCTATTTTACAAGATTGGCTTCAATATATGCTGTTTTTAGACTAAAAAGTTTTGAGTTCTGAAACTTAAATTATATTTTTATAGTACAATGACCTGATATATGTCAAAATTTCAAGAGAATTTAGTTCTTTATGAGTTCTTTATACTGGGGAAAAGGGGCTTTTTAGATGATACAATGTACTTTGCTCTAATTAAACATGTTTCTAAAGAAATATTTACAAAAAGGTTTGGCGTTAAAGGGAAACCTCACCTTTGAAAGTACAGCAGTTTTTTTCTAAAGACTCAGGATAATGCTTTGTAAGAATTATATTTCCTCCGAAAAGTACTCTTTGCAACATTCATTTGCTATGCATTTAAAAGCACAGTATGTAATTTTTACAGCTGAAGTGCGTGTATTCACAACAAGCATATACATAGTTTTCAGTGTGGAATCATGGGAGTTGTGGTCTTCATTACATCCATTGAATGACTTTATGACTTCTGCATAAACCTTGTTAATGGCTAAGCTAAAGTAACACTTATTATGATGTAGTATGAAGCAGAGTAAGGTGGCAAGCTGTCGAAGTGAAATGAGATGCTGGAGCAATGGCTGATAAGAGACAGCAGAGTTTTTGTTATGCCATACTCCACCGCTTCCGTTTCTTTCAGTCATGATCACAAAGAGACAAAGAAGAAGCGCTGTTTTATCATACTTAATACATTTTATAGTTGCGTTATAATGCTAGTCTAATAAAATGCACAACTTATTAAAACGTCTTTGTTGTTTCCTATAAAAACCAACCAAAAATCGAGAGGACAAGCTCCATCTTACTAGTTAAAATTGCTTATTTCTCAGGATCTGAACGTTCTTTGAAACATTTGGGACAATGTTCATATTACATATTGTGCTTTTAAAAGCTAAGATCTACTGTCATTTTTTAAAAGAAAATAGGCTGCATTATGTGTCAAGGTTTCTCTTTTGACGGTCGGCTGATCTGTAAACCTTGTACGCTTTTTCCCAAGTGCCAGTGCTTTGGAAGAAAATATGGGTCAGTGGTATCTGTGCAGCTCTGCAGAATCAGCACAGAACGGCAGCTGCTTGCTGTGTCCATCTGCATATCAAATGCCCGCAAACTGACCCGATCACTCTACTGTAAAGAACTCGTCATTAATTACTGCTTAATTAATGCTTGATGCAACAAGACAATCATAAAGTCGGGATACTGAAAGAATACGGAAGGAACATGTATGCTCATTTAAGGATTTTTAAAGGAAATTTCAGATTACTGTACTATAAAAATTTACATTTAGCATATGCTAAATTTTCAAGCCATATTCAAGCCATGTATCCGCCATATTGGAACAGCCAAATCTGGTCCGTGAACACATTTAAATTCAGTCATTTAGACTCTTTTTGATTTACAAATAAAGAAGGTGTCAATGATGCATCGTAAAATGTACAAGCAGAGGCTGTCCAATGCTGTGGTATCTTACTAAAAAGGAATTGATTTTTATTGCTTGTGTGATGGCATGTTTACCAATACAAGATGGGCAATACAATGACATGCCTAAAGCGATTAAATGTGGCATCGGTGTATACATATCTAGGTTAAAGGATGCAAAAAATAGATTAAATCATGTCTTTTTTGTGACTGAATGTCCATTTTAAATCAGGGATACATCAAGTAATGTGGGTTTGAATGTTGTGTTAGGGCAGCACGGTGGCTCAGTGGTTAGCACTGTCGCCTCACAGCAAGATGGTCGCTGGTTTAGTCCCGGCTGGGTCAGATGGCATTTCTGTGTGGAGTTTGCATGTTCTCCCTGTGTTGGTGTGGGTTTCCTCCGGGTGCTCAGGTTTCCCCCACAGTCCAAAGACATGCGCTATAGGTGAATTGAATAAACTAAATTGGCCATAATGTATGAGTGTGTGTGTGTGTGTGTGTGTGTGTGTGTGTGTGTGTGT
>CAIGQV010000641.1:7651898-7663778 GCA_903798115.1 Danio jaintianensis | reverse complement strand
GAATTCCAGTGTTTCTAATGGATCATATTACATTTTTACTGTATTATAATCAAATAAATACAACTCCTTGCACAGCAAATTTCTGGAGACCGCCAAAGACGTCCAAGAAGCTACGTTTTATTGCAGTTTTTGTTTTCGCGAATCCACCAGAGGCCGCTGTGTACGCTTTTTGAGATCTCAAATTTCTCCTGCGAGTGCCATTTGCGCCTGCTGTTCTCATACAAATCCACCAGAGGCCGCTGTTGACTGACTGTTTGACTGATTGAATGACTGACTGACTGACCGATCAACTGACCCACCCTCCTCTTTCCCTAAACCCAACCAATAGTATTTTCAAAAGCACCGATTGACCCGCCCACCCACTTCCCTAAACCCAACCGACAATTTTAAAAAGCAATCCAGAAAAGGAAAAGCCCTCGCCTGATTTTTACCATGTTTTCAGATTTTACCACATTTTCACACTGTTATTTACTTGTTTATTTTATTTTTTGGATTCTGTTTTTGTCTTACACACTTTCTGGAACCGTTCCTCACCGGACTCGAACCCCGTCGTCGTGGTCAACTCTTCTCTGCGTCTCAAGTCCACCGACATACATGGCGAGCTAACTGGACAAACTGGCAACAGTGAGAAAGCCGTCCATACGGAGGTAAGCGGTCAGCTGGTAAGCGCGAAAAGGAACGGCGTCATACCTCCCCATAGCGTTCGTTTTAAAAATGAAATGCAGCCATACGTACTTCTGGCTACATAATTCGCGATCTCCAGAAACGTATATAGGGCTACGTTTTCAGAATGAGTCTATGTTGCAAAAATAAAATTGTACAATCAATATCACAGATTTAACTATATTTTGTAAGGCATCGTTTATGTAATTTCTTTCCAATAGTTTTTAATAACAGAGCGGTCCCAGAAAATAGTGATAGTGATTCGCATTTTGATTTCCACATTTTCTCCAGCACATAGACAAATTTCCAGCATGATGTGATTTCTAAGAGGGTGTGATAAAATACCTTACTAAAGTCTTCCAAACAAACTCCCTCCATTTCTGTGATTTAGAACATTTCCATTGATACCTCCATATTTTTGTCCACTCAGTCTCATCAGTTATAACAAAACCTAGCATTTTCTTTTGGTGTATATTTTTATTTGTAGATAGCATTAGAATTATGGAATGGTGATAGCTTGTTTGCAGATTAATTCCAGCTAAATCTAAATTAACCTCAACAGACCCTGATCAATTTTTTATTATTTTTTTCAATGATACAAGTTTACAAACACACTCCCTGCTGCACAGAGCTTGTCAGGAGCCTCTTGAGAACTTAATTTAATGCATGGAGTGCAGCAAAGCATCTTCAATTCCCTCCACGAAGCGGCAGTGTTTACTGCTGTCTGAAGGGATCACGGTTATGAGGGAGTGTGCTGAATTAGCTTTTGTTGTTAGTCTGTAATGAAATGCTTGGTCATCGCTCCCCGTGGGCTCGTCCTCATTAATCTGAAGGGCTCAGGCTGGCACAGGGCCGCAGGAATGAAACCGATGTTTGCTGCGCCACGGCTTTAAGCCACGTGGATGTCTGCAAATATTTGCAAGAGGTTCGAAATGCCTTGTTGAGATCAGTCTGGTGACGAGGATAGTTTTGGCTTGAAACATTCATGCTAAGAAGGAAGAGCACTTGACAGCATTTATGTTCCGGTGGCTCTTGTTTCAAGTAGATTTCCTGCATCATTTAGTGTTTGTGATGCAGGAACAGATTCTGAATTAATAGATTGGTTGTTCAGTACAGCGTTGAAGTTGATATTGAAACTGTAGCTGGTGTAAAGATTAGATTTATTATTATTTTATATAATATGTGACCCTGGACTACAAAACCAGTCTGGGTCAGTTTTTATTTGATCTATCATCTGAATGCATTAATAAATAATAAATAATTTTTTTACACTGTAAAAAAAATCTGTATTTTGTGATTCATGTTTTATTTTTCCATGTTTATTTATGCTTTTGAATTGCATTTTGGGACCTTGGTTTTTCTTCCAACAACTTTTAACCTCAAAAAGTTTCAATTAAGTGACTTTTATTAACATTTTTAATAGTTTAAATTAATATATTTCGGGGTTGGTGTTGTATATCACGGTACAAACACCTTGTAATAAACTGCCAGTACATTTCTGTCATTTTACAGACTTATTTCTCTACATATTATTTCTTATACATTATATTATTTAGATGCACTATAAATATTATTTAACTACTAAAATGCCAATAAAAGTCACTTTGTTAAACTGTAGAGTACACTCTCAGAAATAAAGGTACGCGAGCTGTCACTGGGGTGGTACCTTTTCAAAAGGTACACATTTGTACTTCAAGGGTCCATATTGGTACCTCAAAAGTATATATTAGTACCAATTGTTTTTAAGAGGAACACTTTTGTAATTTTTAGGTACTAGTATGTACCCTTGAGGTATTAATATGGACCTTTTAGGTACAAATTTGTACCTTTTGAAAAGGTACCACCCCAGTGACAGCTCGCGTACCTTTATTTCTGAGAGTGTATAGAGCATAATGCAATTAACAACCATAAAATAAATCGAAAACACTTGTGAATCATAAAATATGGAAACTGTTAATCAACAGATATTTTTGGGAAATGTATCACTGATGCACACATAAATTGATGGTTTGTTAGAATAGGACAATATTTGGCCAAGACAACTTTTGAAAATATGGAATCTGAGGGTTCAAAAAAACCTAAATATTGAGAAAATGTAAAAGTTTTAAAACATTTCGACTGCAATGTATTGTTGGCAGTTCCTACAATATACAATGCAACTTAAAGGGGTAGTTCACCCCAAAATGAAAATGTACTCACTATTTACTCATCCTCAAGTGGTTCCAAACCTTTATGAGTTTTTTATTCTGCTGAAGAAAGCTGAAAACCTTTAACCATTGACTTCCAAATTGTATGGAAGTCAATGGTTACAGGTTTACAACATTTTTTAAAATCGCTTTTTTTATGTTCAACAGAAGAAAGAAACTCATAAAGGTTTGAAACAAGTAAATGATGATTTAAATTAGATTTATTTTGTGAACTATCCTGCTGCTACTTTATATTAAGTGCCCTTAACTATGTACTTACACTGAAATTAATAATTTGTAACAATATACTTATTGCGTAAATACTTGTTTTTACATTGTACTTATGATTGATTAAATACATACATCTTTAATTACACCTTAACCCACCCTAAACCTACCCATACCACCAAACCTATATTCGTATCCCACCTTAAGAGCACCAGAATTGTTCTGCAATACATTATAAACACAGTAAGTACGTTGTATTTATTTTTTGATGCAAGTACATATTATTTAAGGCCACTTAATATAAAGTGGGGCCACTATCCTTTTAAGACACAAGTTGAACCTTGAACCTGAAAATGTTGTGCTCCAGGGTCATTTGATATTAGTTACATAAATATTTTCACTCATTTTAATTCCTCTAAGAAAATGAGTGCAAGTACAAAACTAGGAAGTTGCTAGGGGTGTTCCGGTGGTTTCTAAGTGACTTGAAAAATTATGTTGAAATAAAAAAATCATATTATTTTGAAATAAACTTCTAAGCTTTGTTGTAGTGTGTGGCAAAGTTGCTCTTTTTCTAATCGCCACCAGGTGGCACTTCACTTCTGCACTAAAGTTTGACTCTATTGAGACCAAGTGTTTCATATTTCATTTCTTGTGTTCATTTTTAAGGAAAACCTAAACTAAAGCATCCTTTCAGCTTTCAGTGATAACTATAACATGAACACACAGTAATTTCTCCTTGATCCAGAGAGCCCTTGTACACTAATAATAATGCACTACTGCTCTTCAAAACATTCCTCTTAATCTACAGTATAAGACTGTGTGAGTGAACCATTCTGAGTTTTGTTTTAATGAGTGTTATGTAAAGTCAGCCATTCATTATTTCAAAATAACCCCAGATAGACTCCACTGCGTGTGTCCTGATCAAGTGTCTGGGTTTAATTTGCAATAATGAGCTGCTGGTTGTACTTTATCCCTTATGTAATTGTCTAATAGTGACACTTCGAGACTCTTGAAATGATCTAATTAATTAAAGACTTGATGGAAGACAAAAACTGACCAATGTGCCATATTGGTGTTCCCAGAACATACATATGAAGCTCTGAACTGTAGATTAAATTAATATTTGGAAGTAGAAGTGCTGATCGTATTCTGCCAAACGCTGCTCTACGCTGCCTAATTATTTGTTTGCTTCAAAATCAACAAGTATGGCAGACGAAATATTATCTGAACATAATGCTTGACTTGGCGTTTGGTTAAAAATTTCAAATCTGAATTATGAAATAGCCGTTTCTGAAGGTGTAGCACATAATGCTGTCATATCAGTGGATTCCCAGGAGACGTAACATAACCTGTGAACATAACAAATGTCTGATTAAATCAAAGCCGGCATTAACATTTGAAATATATTCATCACATCCAAAAGGATGGCCTCACAAAACCTTCTTGCTTAACAAAAGGGGAGGCAAATTTCTTGTAGGAAGTTCTCCCTTTTCATTTTTTAAAATATTTTTATAATGCTGGTGGTGGTATTCTCTGTGACATTCATAAAAGAAAGTCAATGCCTTGAGCGAGGCTGCTGTCAGAGATAGAGAGATGTGTACAGTATAAAAGCCCTGCCTCCCTGTCTTCCCTTCCTTATTTCCTGAATGATCTGCATTAATATTGAGTTTACTGCTTCATTACTCCTACGCCTTTATATGGAAAAGTGGATGATTAAAGTGCTCCGTGAAGCGTCTGTCTTAAAGCCATGGAGTCATTTAAAAGAATCATGAGCTATATGAATAAGTGATAGAACAGCCGCCAAGCAAGATTGCCAAACTATTAGAGGGAAAAAGAGGGTTCTTATTCTTTACTCTCGGCAAAAAACTGTAGACTACAGGAGCTGGCTTTGATACCAAGCTCAATAGAGACCAAAAAATATCAGATATTTATTTACTTTTGAACAGAAGATTCATGCAAATGGAGCCACAGGACATGGTTGACAAAATGATGATGGTTTGATTTTATCAAGCTTAAAGACAGGATCACTTGTTTATTCAACCCAGGCTCATTCTGAAAACGTACCCCTGTATACATTTCTGGAGAGCGCTAAATACATCCCAGGAGGTACAATTTTTGCATTTTTTGTTGAAAAAATGTATGTGTATGCTTTTTGAGATCTCAAATTTCTCTCACAAGTGCCATTCGCGCCTGCTCTTCTTGCGTAAATCCACCAGAAGCCGCTGTCAACTGACTGACTGACTGACCCACCCTCCTCCTTCCCTAAAACCAACAGATAGTGTTTTCAGAAGCACCGATTGACCCGCCCACCCATTTCCCTAAACCCAACTGACAGTGTTTTCAAAAGCAATCCAGAAAAAGAAAAGCCCTCACCTGATTTTTCCACATTTTCAGATCTTACCACATTCTCACTCTGTTATTTACTTGTTTATTAAATTTTTTAGCTTTTGTTTTTTGACTGACCTGCTTTCTGGAACCGTTATTCACCAGACTCGAACCCCGTCATCATGGTCAACTCTGCTTCATGTCACAAGTCCACCGACGTACACGGTGAGCCACTGGACAAACTGGTAACAGCAGAAAACATGGAGGTAAGCGGTCAGCTGGTAAGCGAGAAAAGGAACGGTGTCATACCGCCCCGTAGCGTTCATTTTAAAGACGAAATGCAGCTATACGTACCTCTGGCTACATAATTCCTGATCTCCAGAAATGTATAAAGGGCTACGTTTTCAGAATGAGCCTATGTTGCGTTTATCAGCCTATAGACTCTCAGCTGGAGCCGAACATCTGCTGCGCATCATTTCTGATGGAATCTGTTTATAAACAAATGTGAGTCAGTGAATCAAAGATCCATTCATTAATTTCATTTATCTGTTGTAAATGAATCAACTGTTTTGAATGAATTGTTTATGAATCACTCATCAAGAACCACTTATTAAGACATTAAGTTATATATATACCCAGTATTATTCCCAACCCAGTATTGGGAAACATCCATACACACTCATTCACACACATACACTACGGCCAATTTAGTTTATTCAGTTCACCTAAAGCGCATGTCTTTAGACTGTGGGGGAAACCGGAGCACCCGGAGGAAACCCACGCGAACACGGGGAGAACATGCAAACTCCACACAGAAAGGCCAACTGACCCAGCCGGGACTTGAACCAGCGACCTTCTTGCTGTGAGGCGACAGTGTTAGCCACTGAGCCACCGTGTCACCCCACATGTATGTATACCTAAACAAATTTATTGTACAAATATAAAAATATAGAAAAACTTGAGAAACAAAGTGCATTTATTAGGCAAATTAACAGTCTAAATTCTCTTTTTTATAGCCAAAAGCCAGTGCATTTAATTTTTCTCAGGAATCAGAAATGAGAAAAACATTCATCCATTAAATGTTATTTTTCTATCAAGTTCTCTAAGTGAATATGGTAAAAAGTGTATTTTTTTTCAGTAAATTTGAAAATTTATGGTAATAATCTGTTGCCTAGATATTAGGGCTGCATGAAATTAGAAAAATCGAACATAACAGCAATATTTAGTTTTTCTGTGATAAATATTGCGATATGAAAAAAAAAATCACGCAATGATTTAAATAACTCTATTTTGAAAGAAATCATAGTTGAACATTGATTGTAATGTTTTTGTAAGGGAGAACATAACATATAAACAAATTGCTAGCATAAATGAATCAAATAGAAATAAAATACAAATGAAATAGACAGTGCTTTATGGTTTTAGTATTGAGTTACAGAAATTCAATAATAAAAATGCAAAATAACACTGTATAGTCTTCATTGTATAAATAAATACATCTTTGTTGAAGCGACAAACTTTCTCATTTCTTGTGCCCAAACGGTTTAAATTCATTTGAAATCTTCATATCCAAATGAAAATCTTTTACTCTCTTTTAAGGTTAAATGTTGCAATGATTAACACAAATAATGGTCACACTTTACAATAAGGTTTCATTAGTTAATGTATTTACTAACATGAAGTAATTATGAACTCATTTATTAATCATAGTTCAGCATTCACTAATGCATTAATAACATCCAAATTCATGCTTGTTAACATTAGTTAATGCACCGTGAGTTAACATGAACTAACAATCAACAACTGTATTTTCATTAACTAACATGAACAAATGCTGTAATAAATGTATTGTTCATTGTTTGTTCATGCTAGTAAATGCATTATCTTACATGAACTAATCAAACCTTATTGTAAAGTGTTACCCAAATCACATATGTTCTGAACTGTGGTTCCTGGTTAATAATCTCAACTCAATTCAATTCAATTCAAGTTGCAATGTGACTATTGTAGATTTGCAAATTCCTACAACGATGCTGAAGTGATACATTGTGCATCTCTACTAGATATAGTTGACTAAAAATAATATTATTCCCCACTTAAAGTTCATACCTCTGCATGTAACCTCATTTTGACCTTCTTTCCTTACCTATGCGGAGTCGTCTCGGTATTTTGTTCCTAAAAGTGGCCATTTCAGACGTTTGATGTTTCAGGCAGACTGTGCTAATTGACGTTAATCAAACATGCAGTCTTTATAGTCGAACCCTTTCATTTGGCTGAAGGAGGCCCTCAAACACTAATTAACAGCTCTCGCTGGCTGTTTACCAGAAGCACTTTCTAGAAAAATCCAATATATGAGCTTTTGCACTTGTAATGATGTTTTACAGCCTGCATATATACTCAACATAGGCTCATTCTGAAAACATAGCCCTATATGTGTTTCTGGAGATCGCGAATTATGTAGCCAGAGCTACGTATGGCTGCATTTCATCTTTAAAACGAACGCTACGGGGAGGTATGACGCCGTTCCTTTTCTCACTTTCCAGCTGACTGCTTACCTCCGTATGGATGGCTTTTCCGCTGTTACCAGTTTGTTCGGTAGCTCGACTTGTACATCAGCGGACTTGAGACGCAGAGCGGAGTTGACCCCGACAACGGGGTTCGAGTCCAGTGAAGAACAGTATCAGCAAGCAGTTAAGACAAAAACAAAAGCTTAAAAATAAAATAAACAAGTAAATAACAGGGTGAGAATGTGGTAAAATCTGAAAACGGGGTAAAAATCAGGCGAGGGCTTTTCTTTTTCTGGATTGCTTTTTTAAACACTGCGGTTGGGTTTAGGGAAGTGGGTGGGTGGGTCAATCAGTGCTTTTTAAAGCTCTATCGGTTGGGTTTAGGGAAGGGGGAGGGTGGGTCAGTCAATTGGTCGGTCAGTCAGTCATTCAGTCAGTAGACAGTCAGTCGACAGCGGCCTCTGGTGGATTTACGTGAGAACAGCAGGCGCGAATGGCACTCGCAGGGGAAATTTGAGATCTAAAAAAAAAAAAAGCAGCGGCCTCTGGTGGATTCGCGAAAACAAAAACTGCAAAAAAATGTCGCTCCTGGTACGTATTTTGCTCTCTCCAGAAATTTATATAGAGGCACGTAATCAGAATGAGTCTGGGTTGTATAAAATAGTTTGAATGCCAAATAAGATATATAGCTTACGTTTCTGTAATTAATAATATTAATGAATTTAAATGTGGTGCATCTGAAGCTTTAGTCAACGTAACCTATAGTTAAATTTGAAGATGGGAATCATATCCGTCTAGTTGAGATGCATTCATGTGGTCAGATGTAAACGGAACCATTTTTAGAAATCAGACAGCTATCCGATCAGAAAAAAAACACATTAAGTGACCATGTGTAAACAGGCCCACAGTATTGAGTAACATTTTTTTCATTAAAATTTTAGGTTAATGAAAAAGGTTTTAATGATTTTGTGTGTGTAAAATTCATTAGTGTGAAAAGGAACAAAAGTTTTTTGTCGCCATACTGCTTCGTAGTGTTCATTTCTTCGAAAAACTGAAGTCAAACGTATGTTTAAGTGCATTTTTGCGATTTCACAAAAATGTAGGCTGAAGCATGTATTTCCAATAAGCCTGCGTTGCTTTAATAAGTTGCTTTTAAATATGTTTCTATTTAATCAGTGCTAAAATGTGCACAAAGTGTCTGCTTTAATGGCGTCTGAAGCGATGCACTGTAACGTCTTCATTAGGACTCTGATTTATTGGTCTGCAGGATTGGTAACTCAATCTAGGTCAGCTGGTTCCTCGGGGTGTTTCTGAACTGTAAAAATCAAGAATAAGCTTTTCATGTTCAGTGATATATCATATACAGAACATGTGCATGGTTAGTAACACCATCCCCAGAATCAATCATATTCCTGAACTCCAAGAAATAGTTTTTTGTAAGACAGCAATACACAATATATAGTAGTTATATTTATAGTTCTAAAATAGTGAATCGCCTATACTGTACAAATTATATATATATAGAGAGAGATGTTTAGAAGAATGTGTAAATATGTTCTGCACTCTTTCCTACCAGTAACAAAATAAACGTTAAAAATGACAGCAATGTGAAAACAGGAAAAATGTGCTTCAGCCTACATTTATGTGAATCTGCAAAAACATACTTAAAAGTGCTGTATGTACATTTTTGACTCTTCTAAAGCATAAAAATAACATAATATGATTCCAACACAAATTTATATGAAATAACTATTTAGCTACTCACTTTCAAAATTTACCATATCAATAACTGAAATTCGAACAGATTAGCATGGAGATCAATGAGAAAACGTGAAAGTTAGCTGTTCCAAAACATGTCTGGACATGATCAGTCTTTGATTGACCCTCAGTTCTGCTACTTTAAACCAATGAAATGCCAGGAAAAATGGTCATGTGATGAATGTATCTGTGTATGTATATTCAGTGCAATAATATGAGTATCCACTATATAGCACCAGTGAATAATATGGCACCAGTGACTTGGTCTTTTGTCAAATTTGTAATCAAATACATTTGCCTCACTTATCTATCTCCATATAGACAATTTTTCTGGTGGTCAGTTTGCTCACTAGTGATGCAGAGCACTCGGGTTCGAGTCCGGTGAAGCACAGTTCCACAAAAGAGATCAAATTAAGCTAAAACTACGTGGTCGCAGTGCACTTTATTCTATCTTGACATAAGCATTTGTTTCATGTGTCATAGAATGATCTTACAAGCACATAAACATCTCATCAATAAAAATGAGTCTACAGACTTTCACAGAGAAAATAGGAATTCTTAGAAGTTCTTTTAATGTTTAATTACAAGCTGTTCACACATTAGCAATAAAAAAGCACTCATTTACATGAAAAAAAATCATGCATATACAGTATAGCTCCTTGTTAAACTGAAACAACACTGGAGCCCAGCTGACATTTCTTCTCTGTGGAAACACATTATAACTGTCACAGTAATGTAAATAACAGCTGCCCAATTATCATGATTCTCTGCTAGGTTAATATGAACATCTGAGGAGATTCCAGCAGAGCCAATGATTCCTCGCTTCAGTTTTATTAATGTTTTTGGCAACGGGGAAAAAAATTAATCCCAGTTAGACATCATCACAGCTGTGGTAATAAATGAGGTGCAATATTAAATAAGAAATTTGATAACTAAAATTGTCAAAGCTTTTGAGATAAAGTCAAAGACGTTTTAATTAAACTGCGCTGCGGCTGATCTTTGAGGACTTTCGGTTTTTATGTTATTCTTTATGCTGTTATTCAACACTAAATGTTTCTGTTTCGATTTACTAAAATGGAATGTTCACTCAAAATGAATGCTTTTAATTTTGAAACAAAATTTTTGGCTTATAGTCATATAGTTGATCACATATTTAAATGTATATTCTCTGTCTAAAATTGTCTGTAGGCCAATATATTTAGGGTCACACTTTATTTTGCTATTAACAAACAATTTACTAGACTTTTGGCTCAACAAACTAATTTACTGCTTCCTAACAGTAGTAGTTTGGTTTAGGTATTGGGAATGTAGATCACACTTTATAAGTACTAACATACAACTAATATCTTATTAATAAGCAGTGTTGGGGAAAGTTACTTTTGAAAGTAATGCATTACATTATTGAGTTACTCCCCGAAAAATGAACTAGTTGTGTTACTTATTTACTTTTTACGATAAGTAATGCATTACATTACTTTTGAGTTAATTTTGCATTACTTTTCCTTACCTTTGCTGAGGCTTGATCTCTTTTAGAACTTTTTTTTTAAATAGAGGAGCTCTGTACTTTTTGTCTTGTTAGTTAAGTAAAATCAGTCCATTGAGACATTCCCCTTTTCCTTTTCTTCAATGTGTTCAGAATAATAAACACATTCTCTTATTGAGTGTGTGATTCAACGTTACTATGCTAATTTTAATTCAACAGTTTATTATTTTAAAAGCTAATTATTTAAAATAAAAAGTAACTCACGTTACATTTTTTAAAAAGTAACTCATATATTATTACTTAATTTTATAAAATAATGCGTTACTTTACTCGTTACTTAGAAAGGTAATATTATTAGGTAACTCACGTTACTTGTAATGCTTTACCCCCAACACTAGTAATAAGCCAGTAGTGGGAATTGGTATGTAAACATTTTTTCCTCCATATTTAGGTTATGTAATATATAATATTAAATTAAAAAAAAATCTTAGTTAAAATGTTAAATAGCATTTTATGTTGTGCTAAATAAGGTCAATAATTAGATTATTTGTAATATTTTAATTAAAATGTGCAAACACATACATTTTATATTTGTTTTAAAAGTATGTATGTTTTCACGTTTAAAAAAGCTTAAAAATTTAAAAACAAATAATTTATATATATATATATATATATATATATATATATATATACACACACACACACACACACACACACACACACACACACA
>CAIGQV010000641.1:7638655-7651798 GCA_903798115.1 Danio jaintianensis | reverse complement strand
ATATACACACACACACACACACACACACACACACACACACACACACACACACACACACTTAATGTCCTTCCATCGTACCGCCTGTGTATGTGTATTAGTATATTTTACAATAACAGACAATCTGTTGCTGTTCGGTATATTGGGTATTGCAGAGGGGACGTTTGGTTACTTTCGGAATCGCGCTTTTCTTTAAACGACTGAGAGGATGATGATGATGCGCGGTCACGCCGCCTGACGTGTCTCCTCCTCATCCTCTGCCTGGAGTACTAAGGAGCGCGCAGTGCCACTTTATCTGCTCTCCTCTCTCGCCTTTCCTCATTGCGACCTGAGCGCAGTGCCATGCGCGCCGGTGCGTCTCCTCCTCGTGCCAACCGGAGCCTCAGACCCCGGCGAGATGCTGGAACTATAACGGGAGCACAGATGTTTGGAGGTTCTCCACTGGATTGTTGGTAAATGTTCCTGCCCCATTCTCTGACGACCATGCTTTATTTCCAGCTGGTGATCATGGCGGGCACGGTCATGCTGGCATATTACTTCGAGTACACGGACACGTTCAACGTGCACGTGCAGGGCTTCTTCTGCTACGAGACCGCGTACACGAAACCATACCTCGGACCCGAGGACACGAGCGCCATCCCGCCCGCCCTGCTGTACGCGGTGGTCACCGGTGTCCCCACACTGATGGTGAGTCACTGGAGCCGCTGCTGCTCATGCCAGTTCGTTGATTGATTAGTGATATCATCGGGTGATCAGCTGATATTGATTACTCAAAAGTACTCAAAAGTGTTTTTAAATGCATATTCTTTTGTTTATGTATAAATTAATTCGTGATAGCTGATCAGGTTTGATACTGCTAAATGATAACTGGTGGAATGATTAGTGATATTGATGGCTTAGTGATCAGTTATATTACAATATATTATATTGATAAGTGTTTTAAGTGCATGTTAAGGCATAAACTGTATTTGGTAAGTGATCAGCTAATATTTACTATCATTAAAAAGAAATCTGAGGTGCATATTTATTTATTGATACATGCAATAATGACTGCATGAATTAGCTAGTTTGATATTGAGGTAGTATGATGAATAGTTGATAATGATTGTCATTAATAAGAACTTTGAAGTTTATTTAGTGCAATATGAATGATTGCATACATTAAAACCAGGCTTAAGGTTGATAAATATCAACAGGTGGATTAACCTAACAAGTGAGATCAATTGATGCTAAAGCCACTTTAATAAATGAATAACTTAATGATTGCATGACACTCAGATTTAAATATTTGGCTTGCAAAATGATTATTTGTGATTATTTGAAAGCACATCAAAAGCGCTTCATGCTAATTTAACTTGACTGAGAGTTTCGATTGTGATTCAGAGCTAATTTTCATATTGGTTTTCAATTAATAACCTACGTATCGGGGAGTGTTTAATGTGATCAGAGGATATTGATTTGCGTTTAATATTAATGATTTGATTTTTATTCATTTTTGTTTGTTTATTGATTAATAAACAGATGATTGCATGGAGGTGAGATACACACCTCTCATTTGGATTGATTAGTAGATTAGCTTGAGACTGAATGGTGATTAACTGTGATTTTTGATTGCTGCTTATCAAATAAATACCACTGGGATATGTTTTTGTTTTTATAATAATTCATACTCAGTATTTATCTTAGATTTTGATTGGATAAGTGATTTTTGTTTTGATTTTAGAGGTACGCACATTTAAAACACGCTCTTTAATATTGATTTTGATTGAAGAGTGCTATGAACTGTAAAAAATGCTGGGTTCCACACAATTCATTCATGTTGTCCCAATGCAAGTCAATTAAGTTAACTTAGCAAATTTAAGCGGATTGAATATAAAATAATTAAGTTGTCCCAAAAAATACCCCTCAAGAATTGTGTTGATTCAACTCATTTTAAATAAGTAATTTGAACAAGCAACAAAATCTTTTTTTTTTATTTGTGTGTTGGTGATTGCATGGAATTAATTCAAGACAGAGATAATAAATAAATAAATAAATAAATACCTTTTGTAATACCTGCAATAGTGTTGTGTGATACTGGCAGAAAAATGCATCTTTAAGATGAGCCTTGAGTGAGTCATAACAGCCTTTACTGAACAGCACTACTGTTCATCATCACTTTCACATATACATCCCATCTCTTCAGATTTTGTGTTTATTTGTGATTCAAAGTTTTTTTTTTAAACCATTGCTTCACAGAATATTCATTTCCATCCATGCAGCACTGCATAATTAACCAGATCCAAATATGTTTACCACACATGTCAGCATAATGAGATTTCATTATCTATGCACGCATAAATTAAGCCTGCATAAACCCTCTCTCTCCTCATATCAAGGGCAAAACCTTTTATGTGCGATCACACCATGCACTGCCCTAAAACTGAATTGCGTCATTAGTTTGACTATTTGCTGGTAACTGTCATACTGTAGTTGTTTATTCGAAACTGCAAGCTTTTTATTCGCACAAACTGTGAGTATAGACATCTCACATCTCGCTGTCTGTAATTTAATGTTCACCAGCCCACATTATTTCATCAGTGGCAGTGACTCAATCTGAAGTGCTGTCATGCTGGACCTTTGCTGCTCCATCAGCTCATAGTGTGGTTTTGTATCCACATAATGTGCTTAACAGATGAATGGCAGCAGATTAGCGGATGTGCTTAAAATGCCAACCTTTCGCTCGTTTCATTTGTTTTGATGTTTAGATATTTTAAGGCTGCGTTCGGTTGGATTCTTTTCTTTTTTTTTTCTTGTTTGCTTGTTTCATCCTTAACATCCCAAAACCCATTCATGTATCATCTGCATTAAAGTCTGTGTGAAATCAATATTTACAATGTTTGTTTTGCTAGCACACATTGTTATTCTTTGCACTATAAAAAATGTTGGATTTCACACAATTCCTCCATGTTGTCCCAACACAAATCGATTAAGTTTACCGTTTTTACAAATATAAGTGGATTGAACATAAAAACAATTAAGTTGTCCCAAAAACTTATTTTAAATAAGTAGTTTGAACAAGCAGCAAAAGATAATCAATGCAAGTTAATCTACTTGAAAAAAATGGTTTGTTTTGGTAATCTTCAATCAAAGTGGCGGACCTTCTCTGTTGACGTCAATTTGACTGATTCAGCCACAATATTCTTAACCACTAGGGATGCAACGATTAACCGATTTCACTATTAACCGGGCTTTAATTCGTCACGGTTAATTAATCGTAAAGGCTTCTCAACACCGCATTTCTGCACGGAACAAAACTGCTGCAACTAAACAAAGTTATGCCAACTGTGCCCTAGTTTAAAGTTCTGAGCTTGTACACTGAGGCTAATACACATGCACACTGGATTAACTATGGCTGAGGCTATTAACTAAGGGCCGTTCACATACTGCGTCTTCGTTATTTCCAATGAAGGCATATTGGGAGCGACTCGCGACGTGCTCACGCTTTCCAGGCGCACCTAGTTGAAAGAATTTTGTGAGCGCAACGCGAGCCTCGTTACAAAAACTGACTGATTAGCTTCAATCTTTGTATGAAATATACACATTTCTACTCTAAAGAGAAAAAAATGCTAAATGAAAAATACCAAACAACTTTGTAATATAGTTAATCAAAAGTGCCTATAGACAGAGGCTCAGCAGCCTTTGACTACATTTGTTCTCTTTAAAAGGGAAATACTTAGCTAATATGTAGCTTAGATTTACATTAGACTAATACAATTTTTTTTTAATACTTAATATTTTTATTTATTTATTTATTTATTGTTCTGACATTTATTTTCAGTGTAAAAGTATTATTTATGTTTAAATGTCAAAAAAAAAAGTCACTTATTTTTAAGTCCAAAGAGAAATGGACTATTGTTTGTTTTTTATTATTATTTTGTGCTGCATTATTTGGTTACTGAACTGCAATAAATAACACTTTAAAATTTTTTCATGTGATTTTTCTAAACTAGTAGTGAAACCGTGATTATTCCTCAGACTATAATCGTACAACCAAAATCTATAATTGTTGCATTCCTATTAACCACTCCCCTCTTACCGTTAGTTTGCTATGAGGAAATAAGGTTCAAAAAGAAAGCCCCGCCCTCTACTCAGTATTCTGTTTTGACATAATACATCAGAATACTATAATAAAAGTCTCAGCTTTTCATGCAAACGATGCAAACTTTAATATTGCATACACAAAAATAGCAAGAACTTTCTAAATATGACGTTTCAGTCTGAATGGGAGATTCTGGGAGTCAAATAATTGTATTAATAATTTACGTGGGCAAGTTCCCAGACTGCTAGAAAGCAGAATTTGGCACCGTTGGCACAATTTCATGACATTGAACTTTTGAAAGATATTCAAGAGTTTGGTTTCAGAATCCAAATGCAATTTTGGCTGCAATGTCAGGTGAAAGAGAAAATTTGCACTAGACATGAAACGTTTGTATTATTATGATTATAATTACTGTTATTTTTTTATTAGTACGAACTGGAAATTTCCCAAGACTCTCTCTCTCTCTCTCTCTCTCTCTCTCTCTCTCTCTCTCTCTCTCTCTCTCTCTCTCTCAATATTTGATTATATTTATTTTTAATTAATGCTTGATATGCTGCCAAAGTGCATTCATTCATTCATTCATTCATTCATTGTATGTAAGACAGTATATTCACGAGTTAAATTATTTAACCATTTTCCCTTATACATAAATTTATTTTATTTGAAGTAATGTTTTATGTACTCACCTTATTTATTTATGTTCCTATGACAACAACAATTCAAACCTTTTTTTACTTACTGTATATGCAGTTGCATTTTATAAAGTAGCATGTTTATTTTGAGTCATGATTTATGTACGCACCAAATTAATTTATCTATTTATTTTCAAATGTAGCTCTTGTACATTAGTCAAGTTTCAATTTTTGTATGTACAGTTGAAGTCAAAATTATTAGCCCTCCAAATTTTTTCTGTAATATTTTTTTTCTTCTGGAGAAAGTCTTATTTTAAGGTTAACATTATTAGCCCCCTTAAGCAATATTTTATTATTGATTGTCTACAGAACAAACCATCGTTATACAATGACTTGCCTAATTACCCTAACTTGCCTAATTAACCTAGTTAAGCCTTTAAATGTCACTTTAAGCTGAATACTAGTATCTTGAAAAATATTTAGTGAAATATTATGTACTGTCATCATGGCAAAGACAAAAGAAATCAGTTATTAGAAATTAATTATTAAAACTATTATGTTTAGAAATGTGTTGAATAATTTTTTTTTCCATTAAACAGAAATTAGTGAAAAATATACAGGGGGCTAATAATTCAGGAGGGGTAAAAATTATGACTTCAACTGTATACTATATGTTCATTTTGATGTTTAATTTCTCAAGATTTTATTCAGCACTTAATTAGGCAAGTGCACGTTTTGAGTCTTACCTTTAGTAAGTATACCTGTATATATACCTGTATATGTTGCTTTGCTTTCCTGGTAGTGTAAATCGAGTTTCAGACTTACGCAACCCTAAAGGTCAGACAGTTCTTCCTGCTTCCTATGTGAGTGGGTGTTTTTTGGCTGCTGTAATGTAAATTAAACTCAATGCTGCATAGGTATAGCTTGAAGGGGAAAAAAAGAAAATTAAAAATAAAGAGTATGTATTTTTAGTGAATCCCTACTTGGATGCTCATAATACATCTCTTTCATTTACAGTGCTGTCAGGTTGCTACATGGCAGTTAGGCTGTTATATTTCTCCCCCCAACACCTTTCTAAGCAGAGAGATTGACTCATGTTTTTTCTGACAGAAAAAAAAAAAAACAATCCGGTCGCAACAGCGTGACCTCAGCCGAAGCTGTTGTAAAAGAGAGATGAACTCTATCTTCACAAAGTACCGCTCAAAAACTCCACCGCCGACTCCAACTGGAGCCTGAAACGCTGTGATTTGTAGTCTGAAAATCGTGCGGTAAAGATATGAGTTTCAGACAGAGATATTGCTCATTCTGAGCTGATATTGGCGATGGTGACATTGATGTGTTAAGGTGTGGGTTATGGGGGAAAAGTCTTACAAAAGGAAATGATTTAAAAGAAAAAAATCTCCCACATAATGCGCTCGCTGCTGGTTTGGAATTTGATTGTGTGATATTACTCAGATGTCTGGATAAGGCAGACACCCATCACATCTTCATTTTAAATGGATTACAAGGTGAAATCTTAATTAATGCTGATAAATCTGCTGATAATGAATGGAATTTGGTGATTACTGCCAAATGTGCTAAACCATAAAGCCTATTCGTCATCAGGGATTAAAATGAAGTTTGAGGATAATCGGTTTGGTCAAATATTTAATGTCCTTTTTTTGGTGCACATTGGCTGGATTGTGAAAGGTTGGTTCAATAATCATATCAAGATAAAAAGAATAGTTTGCCTAAAAATCTCATTTGCTCTCCGTCATCAGGCCATCCAAGATTTCAAAGAGTTTAATAGATCCAGATGAACTTAGCATTACTTCACGTTACTTTTTGAATATTTTTATTTTAAAAAGTGTGTAAACATTCATTCATTCATTTTCCTTCGGCTTAGTGCCTTTATTTATCAGGGGTCACCACGGTGGAATGAACCGCCAACTTATCCAGCATATGTTTTACACAGCGTTTTTTTTTTTGTTTGTTTTTTTGCTTTTTTAAGTAAAGTCAACTCATTTCTTCAAAAGCAATGGGTTTACTCTTTTTTTCAAGTAAAGTCAACTAATCTCTTTTTACTGTGCATGTATATTTGTATTCATGGACTTACACCAAAAGTGAAATTAAGTGGCCGAATGAGTAGATTACATACAGTACATAGTCAGTGCAAATACATGGATATAGGCAAATTTCCACCGGATGGCACGAATGATGTGGAACGTGTGAAACTTTAGCCACAAATGCATGGAATTTGCCTCAAACCCATCTTCCACGGAAGTTTAACTTGTGCTTGAGGTGACAAACATCCCACAAATAAACTAGAGCAAGGGATGCTGTGCTCCATATTTGGCATAAGCATAGGAAGCAAATCATAAAAAAAAAATATATATATATATATAATTTTCAGCTGAAATTGCTCAAATTTGGCAAGTGATGTCTTTGTAAGCCACAACAAAAAACGTAAAAAAAAAATTGCTAAAATTTGGCAAATGATGTCGTTGTAGCCACAACAAAATCGCTGCTCAGAAAACAAAAATGTGATTACTCAAGTTGCCTGGCAATATCAGCAAAAAAAATAGCATTAGAGATGTTAGAGATTTTATTAATATAAATGAAATAGTTTAATTTGTTATAAAAATATATAGGGCGACACGGTGGTGCAGTGGGTAGCATGATCGCCTCACAGCAAGAAGACTTCCACAAGAAGTCTGTGTGGAGTTTGCATGTTCTCCCCCGTGTTCGCGTGGGTTTCCTCCGGGTGCTCCTGTTTCCCCCACAAGTCCAAAGACATGCGATATAGGTAAATTGGGTAAGCTAAATTGTCCGTAGTGTATATGTTTGAAGGAATGAGAGTGTATGGGGTTTCCCAGTCATGGGTTGCAGCTGAAAGGGCATCTGCTGTGTAAAACATATGCTGGATAAGTTGGCGGTTCATTCCGCTGTGGCGACCCCAGATTAATAAAGGGACTAAGCCGAAAAGAAAATGAATGAATGAATAAAATATATATTATGGCTATCAATCAATTTTTAATCGTGGTGAATCAATTATTTAATTTTTAATCGTGTGTGCGTGCGTGCTAAATGTGTGTATATATACTGTATACACACACACACACACTAAGAAAAGACTAAAAATAGGGCAAAAAACATGTGTTCAGGATGGGTACAGCTGTGTTGGGTTGGCAGTGTACAATGTAAATGCATATGTCAAATATGGGCCACTTTAAAAAAAGAAAGATGTGAGCTGGTTGCCAAAATATCTGACCTAGTCAATGAATCAGAATCGGGCATCAGTTGTCCTCCCAACAACAAATGTCTTTTGTATATTCCTGCACTGTTTTCTCTTCTAAATAGTGCTTTTTCTGAGCAGATTTCACTCCGTGTTGATGAATAAAGCAATACAGTGGTCCCTCACTATAATGCGGTTCACTTTTCGCTGCCTCGCAGTTTCACAGATTTTTTTTCGTGCAATTTGACATGCTTTTTTTCTACAGCGCATTGTGTTCTGCGTCCTGATTAGCGCATTGTGTTCTGCGTCCTGACTGGCTGTAGACCATTGTCAATCAATCTCCTCTGTGTCTCCTGTACAGTGCAGAATGCGTTCAGCTTGCCAAATTTACATAAATTTTCGATCTCTAGCAGTGTCGACGAAGCACCCATTGTAGCACCCAAAAGACAGAGGAAGATGCTAACCATCGCACAAAAAAATTGAACTTCTGGACATGCTAAAGGTAGAAGTTACGCGGCTGTAGGGCGCCATTACGAAATAAATAAATGAAGATCGAATGGTTTTGATCTTTGGTTTCATTTTATAGTACTGGACTTATTTTTCTATAAAAGTTTGAACTTTGAGAGTGTTTAAAATAGAGAGAAAAGTGTGAAAATGTTAATGCCTGTCTGAGAAAAGTGTATAAAGTGTGAAGTGAGGGCTTTTACAGCCTTAAAACATCTATAATTTTTTTTTTTTAATTACTACTTTGCGGATTTCGCCTATTGCCGATCTTTTTTAGAACGTAACTCCCGCGAATAATGAGGGACCACTGTATAGAGCAGTATATTTTTATATATGGATATATTTATATATTTAAATATATTCAATATATTTTTTAAAAACTGTCATATAATTGTTATTTTTTTCCTTTTGCGTCAAAAGAGCGGATCATTTATTATTGTGGTGTTTCTATCAGCTGTTTAAACTCTCATTGAAACAACACATATTCACTGCAGAGGATTAATGAGCAAGTGGTGCTAAATTTCTCCAAATATGGTCCTGTGAATAACAAAAAACTCATATTGGTCGTTTGAGGATGAGTACATTTTCATCTAATATTTTTTATTTTTTGCAAACTACTCTTTTAAAATGCAAGCACTATTCACGTTAGCTCAGGATTGGCAAGTGCACTGGAAAACATGGGTAAAGGGTAAAGCAGCGATTTCTAGAGGAGGACGGCCCCTCTAATAAAGATAAGTTATAAGCTATAAGTCACTTAGGACAAGAAAGCAATTACCACATGACTAATAACTGTAACTAACAAGCTAATAAAAGCACGAACACATTTATCTGACTTTGTTTTTTTAAAACGGAGGTTCCAGTAGAGATGTCTGATGCACGACAAGCATATTTTGCTGGCTGTGATGTGGAAAAAAAGTTCAAATCATAATTAATTATGAACAATATAACCATGGTCATATTGGTAAAGACTGACAATGCATAATTTTAATATCATCATTATCAGCCGAATAAATAAACCAATTATCGCCTGCTAAGTATTATCTTATTTTAGCAGGTTTTTTGTTTGCATTTTGTTTTGTAATCAGAAAAATTCTTATCAATATATCAGTATTGGGCGGCGCGGTGGTGCAGTGGGTAGCGCTGTCGCCTCACAGCATGAAGGTTTCTGGTTCGAGCCTCGGCTGGGTCAGTTGGCATTTCTGTGTGGAGTTTGCATGTTCTCCCCGTGTTGGCGTGGGTTTCCTCCAGGTGCTCCGGTTTCCCCCACAAGCCCAAAGACAAGCATGTCCTCATTAACCACCTTAAATCAACAACTAAAGCCTGGTTTATACTTCTGCGTCGAGTGATCGGCGTGACCCACGGCGCCTGCCTTGCGCGTAGTTGTGCATTCATATTTCTGCGTGCTGTTTGTGTTGCTCTGCAATAACACTTCTGAAACGCTAGCTGGCAGTAGGTTTTTATGTTCCTCTGTCGAGTTTCTTCGCTGGTGTTTTGCTTTTTTCTGAATGCTACTTTAATGGACAAGGGTCTCAAACTGGCTAATTTTGAGGCGGGAACAGGCGGACGTGCAACAACTTTAATCATAAGGTCATAAGGTAAACACAAAACAAAAGTTTCCATCTGGAGCTCCTTTACGGGACTCGACTCTTGTAAATATTCGCTCCATCTGGCCCGCCCACGCTCATCAGCGCTACCAAGCCGACCAATCACAGAGCTTGTGCTACGCGTCATTGCGACGTGTAGTTAAATTTTTTGAGAGGTGCTCGTCAGCGTCGGCCATGGCCACGACCACAGCGAGGGCTATGCAACCACGCGCAGGCTGCTCCGGAGCATACGCGTGCGCTTGATGCAGAAGTATAAATCAGCCTTCAGTCATACCCATGTCATTATATAATGTTGTGTCCTCATAAAACTCATAAACAAGTCTATACACATACACAAAAGACAAATATCATTTTATTATGAAGTTTATAATCTTGAAAGATTTTATTTATATACATATAAATATGCAATGATAATAAAAAAGATTTGTTATATACATGGGCGACACGGTGGCTCAGTGGTTAGCACTGTCGCCTCACAGCAAGAAGGTCGCTGGTTCGAGTCCCGGCTGGGTCAGTTGGCATTTCTGTGTGGAGTTTGCATGTTCTCCCCATGTTGGCGTGGGTTTCCTCCAGGTGCTCCGGTTTCCCCCACAAGCCCAAAGACATGCGCTATAGGTGAATTGAATAAACTAAATTGGCCATGTGTGAATGAGAGTGTATGGATGTTTCCCAGTACTGGGTTGCAGCTGGAAGCGCATCCGCTGTGTAAAACATATGCTGGATAAGTTGGCGGTTCATTCCGCTGTGGTGACCCCTGATGAATAAAGGGACTAAGCTGAAGAAAAATGAATGAATGAATGAATGTTATATACATTTAATATAAATACATGTAGTGCATGCACTGAATGAATGATTAAGTTATTAATATAATAATTCAAGTTTTTATTAGAACATCTACAAGTTTAGTGGATGTTGATTTGATCTCTCACTTTGAAGCTCTTGAACTGGTGCTTTTTTTCTACATGCAAACTCTAGTTTTTGAGTTGCAAAGACACCGATGACAGCCGTCTGCTTCTGACAAGCAGTCAGCCGTGATGGATCATCATCCTCTTTCATGTCGACTTGTTGAGGCTTTCCATTTATGTTTCTTCTAAGAACAACTTCTTTTATGTCTTAGTCCACACTTGTATATCAAAGCGGAGTTCACGCTTGAGTGGTGACAGACATCAGAGGCAATTCAACAACCAGTATTCAGTATTGACAACACAATTTTAGAGCAAATCCTCTGTTATGCTTTCAGACACATATGTAACTACATCCATTTATCTGTTGTGGCCTGCTTATACTGTATAAGCCTGGATGGATTCAGGTGACATTTGTTTAAAAATCGAATTATTTTATAACTGTACAAATCGTACTAACCACCGCTGTACGTTCTTCCTGAACCTTCACGGTTAGAGCTGTCATTATATTGAATGCCTTTTGTCTGGCACAGAGTTTCTTTCAAAGTTATTATTAATAATTATATGGTACTACTCTATGGGGCTGTTGAATGATTGATTCTGATTGGCTGATGGAAGGAGTGCAATTATTTTGAGCGAACTGCACAGCTAAAGTAGTTGCATGCATGCAGATCTTGACCGCATTGTTATTTCACAGCCTACAAAAGTCAACAATTATATCAAATGAAAACAGGCTTTGGATGAGATGCGTAAGAAACTATTATTACATAATAATACATGATAAATGCCTTGAAACACAACACCAGTGTCAGTGTAAACAGTGACTTTAGGTGTAAGTGTAATAATAAGAAAATAAGAAAAACTATTAACTACCGTCTATTGACAGTATTATTAGAAAATAATGCACACTTGAGGTATTGATGCGGCCAAGATGCACAATGCAATGCATTTTTTTCTTGTTAATCTTTGTAATTAAGCATTTTATGTACGAAATACCCCAAAAATTGCAAATTACTATTATATTTCTTACAGATTATTGGTTTAAGGTGTAGCCTTTAGATTTTTTTCACATCCAAAATCGTAGCTCAAGTGGTATTAGCAAGGAATTAGATGCAAGCAGAGTATGGCTGTTTGTAAAGCATTGTGATGGAATTTTTTAATATTGATGATCATATATTGATGATTGACAATTATATTGATGTTATAAATTGATTAAGGTTTTGCTAAAGTAAAGATCAAATGCATTATAATCATTGGGCTATTACAGTCATGTGTAATCTACTGGTTGTTTAAGAGTTAAGGAGTAGAGAAATTCTTATCTAAAACATTGTAACATTGTCTTTAAAAATGCCTGTGAGCCCATCCTTGGGATCCTTTTGCTCACAGAGGCTGTCTGTGTGTAAACTGATCATTCTCTGGAGAGTTAAAGCAATTAAAAGACAAACTTTCTGACGTCTGGCATTATTCAATTTCAGTCTTCACATTAAAATGTATTCCTTGTAAACAGGACGAAAATAATTCGCCATTACAGCATACAATGCCACCTGCTGTTAATAAACTAAGCTCAGAATCAATTCAAGAAAGTATATTGATGCATTTTGATGCATCTTTTTTTTGCCACATCTTTTAGTTCACTGCTTTTTTTAATTGACCACTTTAAAAACACTTAATCGAATGCGTATATATTGAATAATATGAATATAATAAATCTAGAAAACAGAACTCAACAGAATAAGAACTTGTTGATTTGTCATTACATACGTTTTTTGTCCAGCACCAAAAAGTAAATGTATTATTATATTCTCATTATTCAGTATATCCACATTAAAAGTCCTCAATATTTCTCTCAGTGCATGTGGAACAGATTGAAGAAACGCTCCATCAACAGAAAATGGGCCTTGAGGAATATGAAATAGCTGTTCATTAACACAGTCCAAACAGCTATCTCTCCTTTGTCAACAGCGATCATCTGAGCCCTACAAACCAGCGAGAAACCAACAGATGTTCATGTCTGGCTGAGTGATCGGGACTTCATGCTTGAAATGGTGTGTTTAGAGAGTTTTAGCCCATTAGGTTGGAATTGGTTTTTGTTTGCTGATCTACTGTTGAGAATTAACATTGGGCAACTCGTCATGATTGTGCTGTTTATTAGAGCGCCAGTGTGCAGAAATCTTTGTGTCAACTGTTATAGTTTTAATCAAGGTTTGTG
>CAIGQV010000641.1:7606215-7624047 GCA_903798115.1 Danio jaintianensis | reverse complement strand
TTTTAACGGTAGATTTCTGGCAACCACAGCTGCCAGTTTTTTACCGTGAATTTTACAGTTCTCTTAATTATACCGTAAACTGAAAAACATCTCTACCGTATTTTTAACGGTAGATCTGTCAACCACAGCTTACAGTTTTTTCCCGTAAATTTTTACGGTTATTGCTACCGTAAACTGAAAAACATTCTACCGTATTTTTTACTGTAAATTTCTGGCAACCACAGCTGCCAGTTTTTTACCGTAAATTTTACGGGATTTTTTTTACAGTGATATGTGAGTTTGAATACCAGTTTATGTGACATCTATTGCCATACTGAAAGCAGAAGCAGATAGTATACCTCAGATCTTGAAAATAAAAGAACTAGCAAACATATCTATCTTGAAAATGAACATTAGAACTGACTCAGTACAAACCATTACTCGGTGTGTACTTTTAATAATGCTTAAGAGGTTTAATATGTATTAGATTATAAACCTTACCATTTCATTAGGAGTGCAGTGCAATATTCTGTGCTTCTAAATGGCTCTGGTATTTAAATGTTTCTGTCGTGTCGCATGTGGTGCGGATTGCTGAATTGATTGTCGCTGGAATCTTGTTGTGTTGCGTGTAGTTAGGACACAATGTTAGCCTTAACTTAAGATACGATACGTTCAATTTGAATTTTTTGCTAATTTATATTACAGAAGCAAATCTTAGCTTGATTGGAACTCTTATATCTTACAAAATCGTATATTATCTATAGTAAGGAAATCATCAAGTTGACACAACAATGACAATACACTCTGGGGTCTGTTACCAAGCAAGCAACACCGCTTATGCTGCTAATAAGTTAGCCTAAACAAAATGGATAAACAAAATCTATGAAAAAACAATACATTGGTTGGTCCCAATAGCCTCGTTGTTAGTGCGTCGACATGTGGGGCTTGTGGTGACCCGAGTTCAATTCCCGGCTCGAGGTCCTTTGCCGATCCTTCTTCTCTGCTCCCCATCCTTTTCTGTCTCCCTCTCCACTGTCCTATCTAATAAAGGTTAAAAACCCCTAAAATATAATTATAATAAAAAATAAATAAATCGTAAAGCATTAGCCACTTGCACTAAAACCGGTAATGATCTATGATGCTTAGTTGCTCTCTTTAATGCTGGTTGCATTTCCTTTGCTAACTGAAATATCACGTTGCATTGCAGTTTGTAATTATTTATAAATGTTTTGTCAAGCAAATGTAACTCATCTTCAGGGAACTCCAAAAGTCTTTCTACCATTAACATATTTGTTCTTCATTTTCAAACATCAATAAATGCAATGCCACTTTTGGAAAGTTCCATTATAAGCATTTTATTCTGTTAGCTGTCGAATGAATGGTTGTCCTACAGTTTTTAGGATTTTTGGTCAAGTTCCTAACTTCCTAACTGTAGTTAAGATAAAGCACTTAGGAAATACTGTTCTGTTATAGCTTTTGTTCTAAATGTGGTCTTAACTAAAATGACCACTGTTACCAAACAGATAGGATTTTAAAAGTTAGGATCTTTCTCTAATATACCTCCAGATGAGAAGCAGATTAAACTAAATACTGTACATGGCTGAAATATTTGAAGTCTATTTTTGAGCACTGTCAGATGAAGTCAAAAATAAAATTGAGTAGATTTCTATTTAAATGTGTTTGACCACATGAGGGTTTATATATATATATATATATATATATTTACATCAGGTTTTGACTGCTGGAAGTGGTTGGAGAATGATTAGCTAAAAAAACAAACTAAATAAACTAATAAATTAATCTTAAAACCAGATATAAATTATGTGTAACTGTTCGAGGGGAGTAGCTAAAATGAGAGTGCTTGGTGACATCATCAGTGAGGGAAGGTCATTTCAGAGGTGAAGCAATTTCTTATAATTTGATGTATTTTTTTTTTTTTTTATTTGATGTATCTTTACATACTGATAAGTCATTAAATGTATGACCAAAAACATTCAGTCCATAAAGAAAGCGAAATTCGATTCCATGATGCTTTTAACAAATCTCATTGTTTTTGTGTGCTTTTCATAGTATTTTATCAAAATATCATTACTTTTCTCTTTGAACGGTTTAATAAGGGTCAAATAGGTGATGATGAATAACATATACAATAATATTAATCTTGCTGACCAAATGATTCAGTATATAGCGTGAAAAGGCCTCCAGTCAAGGCTTCTGTTTGCATCAATATTGCAACACTTCATCTGCTAATGCATGCAAATAAGGGCATAGCAAATTCTAATTTGGATTTATGGGATTGAAATAGTGCCCATTCTCATAATGAGCATCAGCACAATAAAACACAACACATTTATTACTATTATTATGAGTCTTTTGGCAGAACCTGCAGGCTATAACAATGCACCCAGAGAATAATCAATATATTGTTTCTGTTTTTGGCTTGTTGTAATTTGTAATCTTCTTTTCTTTTCTTTTTTTCGGAGCAGAACTGTCTAGCAATGCCCTAGCAACCATTCTTAGCAACCAAGCCAAGTTTCAAAGTAATACGTGTTTAGATTTCTTTTAGAATATGCAAAACCACAGCAGCTAATTTGACATTGTCTGATGTTCTCTTGTGTTTCAGATCACCGTGACAGAAACGGTGTTGTTCTTGATACAGTACACGTCCAAAGATCTTGACAGTCGAGAGAAGACCATGGTGACTGGGGACTGCTGTTACCTCAATCCATTAGTCCGGAGAACTTTTCGTTTCCTTGGTAAGTCTCAGCGGCTCGTGTACTTCATTTTCTACTCCTTTTTAATGATCTTTTTATATTGAATATGGTGCTTTTAGTACTGCCATGTAATTTGCAGTTGAACCATGGGATTACTTGGAAGTGGTTTGTCCTCCTCAAAAGAGAGAGGTTGGACCAACCAGCAGTAAGTGCATTAGTGTTGAAACCCTGGTATTTTTAGGCTAAAATGTACGTAAAGGGAGAAATTCTAAACACTGTTATTCTTTTTAAAAGGATAGTTCATGTGAATAAATGTTGTGGCATCAACTTAACCTTACACATAACTTTTTGGATAATGTATTATAATGTTATTCATAATAATAATAATAATAATAATAATAATAATAATGATGATAGTAAAAAGTTTTAATTAAATTCAATTTAGCACTCCTCTATTTAAAGCCACAATATTATTAAAAAAAGAATCATCAATGTCAAGAAATTTCAACATTTTACAGTAAACTACCGTATTTAATTAATTTATGTTAATGTTAATATACCAATGTTTTGAACTAGTAATATCCACACATTGTACCTTTGTTATATAAACAAATATACAACCAAAAGCCGGTGGTGATGAGAAAGTCATATGATGAGCCAACGCTTATCCGCTAGCAGAGAAACATGCTAATATGTACACTTCCTGACAAAAGTCTTGTCGTCGATCCCAGTTGTAAAAGCAACAAATAATAACTTGACTTCTAGTTGATCATTTGGAAAAGTGTCAGAAAGTAGATTTTTCCAATGAATCATCTGTTGAATTGCATCCCAATCATCACAAATACTGCAGAAGACCGATTGGAACCCGCATGGACCCAAGATTCTCATCAGAAGTTTGGTGAAGGAAAAATCATGGTTTGGGGTTACATTCAGTAGGGGGGCGTGCGAGAGATCTGCAGAGTGAATGGCAACATCAACAGCCTGAGGTATCAAGACATTTGTGCTGCCCATTACATTACAAAGCACAGGAGAGGGCAAATTATTTAGCAGGATAGCGCTCCTTCTCATACTTCAGCCTCCACATCAAAGGTCCTGAAAGCAAAGAACGTCAAGGTGCTTCAGGATTGGCCAGCCAGTCACCAGACATGATCATTATTGAACATGTCTGGGCTAAGAAGAAGGAGGAGGCATTGAAGGTGAATCTAAAGAATCTTGATGAACTCTGAGAGTCCTGCAAGAACGCTTTCTTTGCCATTCCAGATGACTTTATTAAGTTGTTTGAGTCATTGCAGAGATGTATGGATGCAGTCCTCCAAGCTCATAGGAGTCATACACAATATTAATTATTTTTTCACTGCACCATGACTTTATGTTCTATACTGTCAATTATTTCTGTTAAGTGACAAGACTTTTGTCTAAGCAAAGTCAGACCTTACTGTCCTAATTAAATAATAAAAAATCAAGGCATGATCACATTTTATTTTGGTAAAATAAGCGTAATCTAGAGGCCTTTGCCTTTCATATAAGCCACTTCTGATACCAAATGATCAACTAGAAGTCAAGTTATTATTTGTTTTTCCTAAAACTTGGATAAGCAACAAGACTTTTGTCAGGTAGTGTAGAAGGTGTCAGTGTCATTCACACAACTACTAAACATGGTAAGACACATAACACAAAAGTATTGCAATAAACAATATTTATCAACATTATGTAACATAAAAACTGTACTGTACAAAATAATTGAAGTCCCATGCAGGAATTATTATGGGTAAGTCAACTTATGGTTCTTCATATTATAGAAACTTAGCCTACTTGCTATCCAGGTTACAGTTTTTTTTCACAGCCATTTTTTTTATAATAGTATATGTTTTTTTCGCTGTCAGTGTAACCTCACATGCCTTGCGACATCACAATAGCAAAGCCTTTCCAATCACGTCACTAGCACTTAATGCAGTTTAGCAAATTAGGACCAGACTTAATCTGCGCTGTCTCTCTTTTGCTCACACTTTCGTTCTCCCAGTTCATTTTTTCCCCCCTTTTCACTCAATTTCCTTTTCTAACGCTTTAGTGTTTCATGAGATAAAGAAATGGCAATGACATGGATTATTAAGCTGATCCTCAGAGAAAATCCAATCCCATCTCCTATTAATTTCTGCCGTAAATGGCTTCTTTTCAAAACAGACATTCTCGTTTTCCAGCAGAATATACAGTACTTAAAGTCATAGTTTCACATGCCTTAGTCATCCGAGCTGTGGGATTGCTGGACATCTGACGGCATTAGAGGTCTTAAAGGCAAATCAGATAAGCAGAATTGTTCCTAAGCCTCCTGCTGGGTGCTGAGAAGATCACCTTTACTTTACTGACAGCATCTGTCACTGTTCCACAGTCAATATGGCCTAGAGGAAATCGGATCTATCGGAGAGCAAAGCGTCTTTTGTAACGTTTGACTCCTCATTTGACTCCACAAAAAGTATTGTCATGATGGTTCAAACTACATCAGTGACATTTGTGTTTTTGAAGAGAAATATTTTACTCAAAATCGGTTTTATTTTTATTTCTTTCATATGTATCTGCTTGTCTGTCACGCCACAGTTTTTGACTTTTTGGCGCCATCTTGTGAATGAATAATGCGTAGGTAGTCTATGCTTTATTCAGCCAAATGCAAAAAATGAAAAAATGTGCAGGTTAGAGCAATGTTGGTTTCTGTCAGCTTTGCATTTAATTAAAGGTTTAATAAACTGTTACGACTCAGAACAATGTTTTGTGCAAGTAGCCAAGCAATAAGCAGGATAAAGTACATCCTGGAGGTTGTTTTCGCAGAATAAAACCCTTCAGTCTTATACAACAGTGCTCCGCTTTGTGTCTGGCTTTATTCTGTGATAACAACCTCCACCATGTACCTTATCCCTTATAACTAATGTAAAGTGTGACCAAAATTCTGTCTTTTTATATAGAACTAATAAAGAATAAAACAACTCACCATATATGTAGAAACTGACTGAAATTTAAGTCAAGATTCACAGAAGATCGACTGCCGCTGTCAGATCGTACTCATGTTTTATAATAGAGACACCAAAATGCATTGTTATTTAAGTGATTAATACATTCATTTAACAGGGATTGAATAAAGGGTTAGTTCACCTAAAAATTTAAAATAGAAAATCTGCCATCATTTACTCATCCTCCTCTTATTTTAAGCCTGTTTGAGTTTCTTTCTTATGTTGCACACAAAGGAAGATATACATGATGTATGTACTGAGGAATGTTGAAAAAAAAAAAAACAGCCATTGACTTCCATAATATTTTTTGTTTCTAGTATGAATGTCAATGTTTTTTTCCAACATTCTTCAGAATATCTTGTTTTGTGTTCAACAGAATCAAGAAATTCCTAAACGTTTAGAATCATGCGAGTATGAGTAAATGGTAATTGATCTTTCATTTTTGGGGTGAACAAATGTATCCCTTTAAATTGGTCACAAGTGCTAGTAAAGACACCTGTTGCAAAAGATGTATATTTCAGTTAAATGCTGTTCTTTTTATCATATACTTTGAAAAAAAAAAAGTTTTCCACAGAAAGATTAAGCTGCAGCCGAATTGTTTTCAACAGTGATAATAATGAAGCATGTTTATTTGGCATCAAATCAGCATATTCAAATTATTTCTGAAAGATTAACTGACAGTGGAGACTGGAATAATGATGCTGAAAAAAAATCAGCTCCGGATGACAGGGATAAATTGCTTTTTTAAATACATTGAAATAAATAGCTATTCTAAATTTAAATAATATTTCAGTATATTACTATTTAGCGACACGGGTGGCACTGTCGCCTTGCAACAAGAAGGTCACTTGTTCAAGTCCCGACTGGGTCAGTTGGCATTTGTGTGTGGAGTTTGCATGTTCTCCCCGTGTTGGCGTGGGTTTCCTCCGGGTGCTCCGGTTTCCCCCACAGTCCAAAGACATGCGGTATATGTAAATTGAATAAACTAAATTAGTTGTATGTGTGTAAAAAAGTGTGTATGTATGTATGCTGTGTTTCCCAGTACTGGGTTGCAGCTGGAAGGGCATCCGCTGTGTAAAACATATGCTGGATAAGTTGGCGGTTCATTCCCCCTGTGGCGACCCCTGATGAATAAAGGGACTAAGCCAAAGGAAAATGAATGAATGAATGAATATTACTATTTATGCGTTTATAAGTGAGCAAAAGATGTTTCAAAAACAGTATAAAAACACACTGACCTCAAACTTCTGAATAGTAGTGTACTATATGAATATGTATTATTATGCAAAATTATTTGCCCTTCTTCTTTTTTTTTTTTTTCTTTTTTTTAACCCGAAATTTTTCACAGTATTTCCTATAAAAATTTTTGGTTCTGGTGAAAGTCTTATTTGTTTTATTTTGGTTAGAATAAAAGCAATTTTTATTTTCAATTTTTTATTGTTAATATTATTATTATTATTTTTTAATTATAAATTAAAGAATGGGCAACATGGTGGCTCAGTGGTTAGCACTGTCGCCTCACAGCAAGAAGGCCGCTGGTGAATAAATGAAAGAATCGTACTCAGTCTTTTTTGTTAGGTGCTAGTTATGAGCATTTGGTTTAATTTAGTTTTAATAGTTTTTTTGGTAATTCTCAATCAAATTCGAAAGATAAAGTACCTAGAAGTGTGTTTGCAGCCAGCTGTGGATGCTTGACATGAAAATACTGTGAAAACTGATGTTTTTTCCCTGTTTTGTTAGTGATGGTGGTGCATCCTCACAGAAAAGCATCAAATGAGACCAGTTGCTTCATGACCTGGAGTCAGTGACTTGTGTTATTTGCATAATGACTCACGCTGCGATGTTCTTTGGGAGAGATTAAATTTAGAAAATGGCTGTGGGTCATGGTGCGCTCTTGCTTAGCCCAGATGCGATTTTTCACTGATATTTTTCTATCTGTTTGCATGAGGAGAACCTTTGGTTCATGCCAACTTTTGATACAAAAATGATCATGAATGAATACAGAAAAGGTTTCAAAGCTCCATGTGCCATTTTTTTAATGATGTATCATTTATATTTATGAATGAAATGCTAAATGAGACTGAAACAATTTAAAAGAAGAGTTTTTGTCTTCTAATATAAAACAGCCGTGATTGGGCAAAATTGTACTTTTGTTTTCATTTAAACCCATTTAATTATGATTGAACCAAAAAAACATTTCCTGCCTAAAAAAATCTTTGTTTATGTACAGACAAAATGTATGAAATAATGACATAGACGTACAATTATATATTACTGTATTTTATTATTTATTTATTTTTTTACAAGATAATAACATGTATAATTTGAATGACTCTTGAGGCTTTTCTATTAGTCAGTCCATACATATATTTATTATACATTTATAATAAATGTTATACATTTATGATTTAGTAATAATTTTTTCCAGCCTGAAGAACTTGTATTATACAATTATATATTATTTGATTGTAAAGTATTTGTTAAGATTTGTTTTTATTAATTTGCTACACAGTATGCAGTCAGCCTTTATTAATACAATTTTTGGAGGCTTTTTTTTCTGTAGTGAATCCCTACATTGTAGTTGTTGTCTTAGATTATTTTAAAGAATCTTACTTATTCATTTAATATATATATATATATATATATATAAATAAACTTAATATATATAAGACTGAACAATGTATCATTTGAGCATCGATATCGCAATGTGTGTATCTGCAATATTCACATTGCAGCATTAGGTTATTTATTAAAGATTAAAAAATTATAATTTTTTTTATTATTTGTACAATGTTGGCCATATTATTTTACATTTGATTGTTCAATTTCTGTACATAAATACTGTTAGACTCCCCGGAAAGCACTTCTTATATATTCATTTTTGCTTGTAATTTATTATAATTTATGCAGATGCACTGCATAGAAAAAGACTTGATCATCCCAGTCGATCTAAACTCAGTGCTTCCCACACATAGACTTTACTTAGGCGGGCCACCCAGGTATATACGGCCGCCCAAATATATTTAGTGACACTTTTTTTAATATTATCATTCATTTACACTATTTTGTATCCGCCTAATATAACCAAACGTCCGTCGATTAAGTAGTGGAAAATCCTCTCGTTTACCCGTTTCGTTCTGTGTGCGCAAGACCTGCCAACACTCCCACAGACAGTCTCACATGCTCTGCAGACCCACAGAGACGCTCATGTTTGCCACTTAAAAAATTTGTCTGGCCAGGGATTCTAAATCTCCTAAAATGTCCAGGATTCGGCTTTTGCTTTCTAAAGCTGATTAATCATATGCGTTTTTGCATTAGTTACATTCAGTACATTCAATAATTAATTCTTGGATCTAAGCGATTTAGAAAGACGTTACTATATACTCAGAGAGGACGAAATGACTGGTCCAAACTGGCTGCAAAATAGCCTGTATGTACACCATTAGTTAATCAATGCATTGCCTTATGTAAATCTACACGTTTTAATCTTGTAATTATTATATGTTTTAGAGATATTATCTGTTTTTATTCCTTTTTCTGTCATTTATTTCTCATTTATTGTATATTTTATTAATTTGATGATGCCATTAGGCTATATTACATAGGCTATTTTATATGCATATCTTAAATGCTTTGGCATTCAAGTTTGCTTTGAACTTGAAAGAGAGAGAAGCAGATTTGACCTGTCAGTGGGTGCACATGGCTTCTGAATAGCATAAAAATAAGAGAAATAGTGGATTTCTTTTATTTCAACAGTCTTTTTTTACTTTAACCCATTGAAAAGAAAGTGTATAACAGTGTCATAATAAATAAAATTATTGTTAAAAAATAAATGATGTTTTGTTTGTCACATATAGTTAACTATTTATGTGATGTGGGTAAATGGTGTGTTTCAATCCGGCTACCACCGCAAGTATATTTCAAACCTGTGGGAAGCACTGAAACTAATCATTGTGTGAGTATACGTGTGGATACGCCGTATTTAGCACCAGTTTGTTGAGTCGTAGCTGACAGAAAACAGAATAAATGTGATGCCAGCCAATGACCTACTAAGATGGCCTTTTTATTCAAACCTTAGCTGACATTCTTAAACTCTCAGAGTAAAAAAAAAGACCATATTTTTCCAAATTGTCTGTCAAACTTGTGGATTTTTTTTATGTGACACCCAGCAAAACAAGGCATTCATCCAAGTGACTGTATTTACTCCGGGAAACGTGCTAAACGGCGCTTTGTTATATTAATGTTGTCTGAATGCGTCTGCCAACAGTTATGAAAATGACTTATTGTTGATACCAGTCTTTCAGCAAGGACAATAATAGCCTTGTCGAGCTTGTCATTCTATCGAGCTGAATAGATGTTGCAAACAAAAAGAACATGACATTTAGGAGTGAAGGAGAAAAACGGAGCTCTTTCAGAAACAATGGTGACTTCCTTTTCTTCTGCTAATATTGTAAAACTCCTAAAAAACGAGGGCTATTATGAAAAAGAAGACTAATTTGCGATCTGTCCATCATGTTTTGGGGTTCCTCAAGCTCAGCTGTTCTCATTTTGCTTCAGGAGTGATGAACCAACATAATGGTTTTCCGTAGTTAGAGGAACAATCCACTTTTTTGGAAGTTAAACAGTTAAGTTTTACCAGAATTGAATCTATTCTATCTAAAGTGGCAGGAGCACTTTTAGCTTAGCTTAGCATAAATCTTTGAATCTGATTAGACCATTACCATTAGCAAAAAAAATTCAAACAAGAGTTTTGATAATTTTCCTATTTAAAGCTGGACCCTTCTGTAGTTACATCGTGTACTAATACAGATGGAAAATAAGAAGTTGCTATTTTCTAGGGCGACAGAGATTTTGGTCCAAATTGAGTACAGTGAACTCATTGTCATGTTCAAGAAATCAGTCTGAAATGATTCTCGCTTTATGACATGGCACGTTATCCTGCTGGAAGTAGCCATCAGAAGATGGGTGACAGGTGTGGCACCCAGTGTGGTCTTCTGCTGCTGTAGCCCATCCGCCTCAAGGTTCGACATGTTGTGCGTTCAGAGATGCTCTTCTGCATACCTCGGTTGTAACGAGTGGTTATTTGAGTTACTGTTGCCTTTCTATCAGCTCGAACCAGTCTGGCCATTCTCCTCTGACCTCTGGCATCAACAAGGCATTTGCGCCCACAGAACTGCCACTCACTGGATATTTTCTCTTTTTCGGACCATCCTCTGTAAACCCTAGAGATGGTTGTGCATGAACATCCCAGTAAATCAGAAATTTCTGAAATACTCAGACCAGCCCGTCTGGCACCAACAACCATGCCACGTTCAAAGTCACTTTAATCACCTTTCTTCCCCATTCTGATAATCAGTTTGAACTGCAGCAGATCGTCTTGACCATGTCTACATGCCTAAATGCATAAAGTGCTGCCATGTGATTGGCTGATTAGAAATTTGCGTTAACGAGCAGTTGGACAGGTGTACCTAATAAAGTGGCCGGTGAGTGTATAAACATACAAATAGCCTATATAAAATTGGGAAGTAAATGTGATTAATTGGAAAAGAAATTGATATTGGAATATAATTATATACATGAGAAGTAAATCCCATAGACATCTGAGTGTTTGAGCTCTTCTTTCAGGTATTATGGTTTGATTAACAGAGCGCAGACGATAAAGACTCAGCTCAATTATGATGTTTGGTTATTATCTCATCAGCTCAGAACATTAGCTCATCTAATGCGTCCTCACAGCTCAGTGGAGAGATGTGTGCACCGTGGAGATCACCTACTCATAGTCATATCCATCCCCTTAATGTGCTTAATGTGCTAAAGTGGGAAATTTCGGTCCTGGTACACCCTGTGCTAACCGAAGGCACAGAAATGAGCCAAGAGCGACCACTGAATAATTGAACCAATTTTCCAGGTCATGTTTGTCAGATACATATTTTAAGTCCTACCTTGATGGATTCTCTTTAAGGGATTACATGCTTTTAATGTCAAATGAAGGCTAGGAATTTTAATATCAACTGTAGGGAGTGTGTAGTAGGCACTCTGTATGATTACATGGACAGCAATGCTAGGATATTAACACGATTTAGACAATACAGTGATTAACAATTTACTTTGCAAACAGAGATTTTTGATTAATCTTAATCAGGCTAATGTCAAACTTTAGGTACAGTAAACACAAAATTATTTATGAATTGGGCAGCATTATTATTTTAGTCACATTATTGAAGTGCAGTAGACAAGTACACACCATCTTGTAAAACTTTTCACCACATTTTGCACAGGGCAGCGATTACAGTTTGACAGCAAATAAACTGTGTTAAGACACTGAGCAAGAATTTGTATCTGCTGTCATCTGTTTGCACTTACAAATATGTAAGTGCACTTGAAATTTTCATAAAAAAAAAAAAATGAAACTAGGAGTCCATCGATATGAAAGTTATGGGACAAATCCGAAAATTCTGGATGCACTTGGCGAAAAAACGAAAACTAAAATGCTTTGTAAAAATTATTTATTATTTTGTTAATTAATAGAGTAATTAATAATATATAAATGTACAATTGTAACAGTTAACCACTGACGGCGAGTTTAAATGAACCTAAGTGCAGTTTATTTACAGTAAACTGAATGAACAAAACATGAACGTAACAATAACTAGAAACAAACGCATGGCATGGCATGAAAACACAAGAGACTCACCGACAGCGGAACTACATAAATACATATAAAGCTCGACAAGGCACAATGAAACAAGAGGGTGTATATATATCAAACAAAAGGATCACATGACAAGGTAAACCAATGAAACACAGGAGACAAGACAGAACAAACCAGTGAGAGCACGACACATACACACACTAGGAAGCACTTGACTAGACACATGACAAGGTTAACCAATAGGAACATGACTCACAAACACTAGAGATCACATAGCAGGAAGCAGGGCAGGAAAACAGAACAAAATACAGGACCTGACATAACTAAATACAAAATAAAAGGCAGGACAACATGAAACACCTTACAACAATTTATTAAGTTACAAATAATTTATATATAGAATAGTAATTTTGTAAGAAGTTTGAAATGTAACTTTTTAAATATATTTTATTGACAGTCAAGAGGCATCTTTTTACCAGCATTGCCTTGACAGCACAGTAGCTATTGCAAGCAGCAGTGAGCTATATTAAACTTTAACCATGGAGTGCACAAACAAGTGTGGAACGAAGCAGTGTAACAACAAACTGCCCTTGCATGGCACACGCCATTAAAATGAATGGGTTTCATAGCGCAACACTTTCTGCGTCCAGTATAAAAACCACTTCACACTGTGCAGTGACTATAGCTGGAGGGACATTTAAACGAACAGTATAACCTTTTTGTCTCATATTTTTGGCCAATATTCTGTTCTCGGCCAAAAAACAGGGTGTCTGCAGATCCTTGAAAAAGGTCTTAAAAAGTCTTAAATTCCATAGTATAGTAAAAATAAGGCCTTACTTAGCCTTAAACTGTCTTAAATCTGCATGTCAAAGGTCTTAAAAAATGCAATAGAACTGACCCCGTAAAGAAGATTTTGTTTCCTTTGTTTGGAACCTAATAAAACACATGCTCGTGGGGATTTTGCTTGCATAAGAAACATTCGTGGGCATTTCACCTCAGTGTTGCTGGATCCCCGTTGTTATTATTAGTAATTAATAGTCAGTTCAAAAATTGTTTTTGAGTTTTTTTTTACTCTTTCTATATACAATGAAGAGTGTTAAGGATGGTAATTATTTGTGTTGGATGCTTTTTTGGCAAATTCGGTACTATAAAATTGGTCTTAAATTTCATTTTTTGCTGTATTAAAAAGGTCTTAAAAAGTCTTAAATATAACTCTTAAAAAACCTGCAGATACCCTGAAAAACAAAAATGCAATTTTCAATCAATAATTAAAAAAAATAATAATTCAGTGCGACCCTACACAGAACTGTATATATTATCTCAACGAAGACGAACTGTATGTTAATATGTGTAATTCTGGGGGAATGTCCTGTTGTGATGTTTTGACATGTACCTTTAATCAATCTATGAATAATAACATGTAAAACCGTAACATGAAAGCAGTATTTTTGTAACTCATGTAAACACCTTAATCATAATATTGTGTCATTCAGAATAAGGGAAAAAGTTAGATTATCAGTGTCCACGTAAACAGACTGATTACTCATTGGCTATAATTGCATTGTAGTAATGTCAATCTATGTGTGTTTCTCTATAGGTGTATACTTGTTTGGCCTGTTCACCACAGACATCTTTGTGAACGCCGGTCAGGTGGTAACGGGGAATTTGGCTCCTTATTTTCTGACTGTGTGTAAGCCCAACTTCACAGCTCTGGGTTGCCAGCAAGCTCTTCGTTATATCAGCCATCAGGAAGCCTGCACTGGCAATGAGGACGACATCCTGCGTGCCCGTAAGACCTTCCCTTCCAAAGAGGCTGCGCTCAGTGTTTACGCTGCCGTCTATATGGCTGTGAGTATATCAGTAAACCAAACCAATTTACTGGAAGAATGTGCTTGTGGAAAGATGAGTGATATTTATCAACTTTACCACAATTTTACAGTTATTTACTGCAAATACGCCCAGTAAACTACTACATACATTATTTACAGTTCACTACTGTAATATGCACTGCATTGCGGGTGATTTTAAAACTTTTACAGTAACTTACTGCATATTAGGAATTTGCAGTATTCTACTGTAATCAAAGTAATCAAGCACTGCTACTGACTGCAAGTTACTGCAACTGCCCCTTTACAGTAACATACCTGAAAATGTGTTTTACAGTAGCAGGGCCCTACTGCAATTTCATTTTACAGTAAAATAGCCTTACCGCAACTTTTTTTTTCCGTAAAATACCCTTTACCACAAAAATTAGACACTTGTTTGGAATTTATTAAATTAAGTTTTATAAAATCATTTCGAGAGGAGCATGTGATATGATTGATCGCGGCTGGTCTCGCATCAATAATCATTGCTAGTCCAATCAGATATAATTGCTAGACCAATCAGATGAATTCTAGCCTCCAATAAATAAGCCCATTCATCCACCCCATCTCCCCCTTTCCTCCTTTACCAGGGGGAGCTCTCGAGACCTACCTGATCTCGGACCAGGCAGGAGCCCTGGGCTCAAGCATCTTCGAGCTCAGGGTTCTCTCCCGGGACAGCATGCCAAATCTGCAAATTGTATCAAGCAATAGCTAAGTGTGAACTCTTGAAATTCAATAGAAAATACTAAAAATAAAGATTTTGTACTGCTAGTGTAAAATGTAAATAAATTACAGTAAAAGTACTGTAAAAATTGTAAATTGGTAAAAGGCATTTTTTTCATAAAAAAGGTGTGGTAAGGCTATTTTATTGTAAAATTTAATTGTGGTAGAGCCCTACTACTATAAAACACATTTACAAGTAAGTTACTGTAAAGGGGAAATTGCGGTAACTTGCTGCCAGTAAGTTACCGCAAAAATACAATAAAATGTCTAACATTGTACAGAAGGAAGCTAATTCTTGTTTTAATCACTTGCAAGCTAATATTTTGGAGTATGTCACTCCAAAAATTTGGAGTATTTAAAATAATAATAATTCCTTACATTTATATAGCGCTTTTCGAGAAACTCAAAGCGCTTTACACAATGGGGGGAATCTCCTCATCCACCACCAGTGTGCAGCATCCACCTGGATGACGCGGCGGCAGCCATATTGCGCCAGACTGCACAACAGCTGATTGGTGGAGAGGAGACAGAGTGATGAAGCCAATTATGATATGGGGATGGTTAGGAGGACATGATGGACAGAGGACAGTGGGCAAATTTGGCCAGGATTCCGGGGTTAAACGCCTACTCTTTTTCAAAGGACATCCTGAGATTTTTAGTGACCACAGATAGTCAGGACCTCGGTTTAACGTCTCATCCGAAAGACGGTGCTCACTGAGCAGTATAAAGTCCCCATCAATATACTGGGGCATTAGGACCCACACAGACCGCAGGTTGAGTGTTCCCTGCTGGTCTCACTAACACCACTTCCAGCTGAAACCTAGCTTTCCCATGTGGTCTCCCATCCAGGTACTGACCAGGCGCAGCCCTGCTTAGCTTCAGTGAGCGATCATGTGAGAGTACATTCTTTCTGTAAATATCAAATGGAGATTGTCAAAGTGTAATTATAATATTTTACAGCATCATTGTTCTGCTGTTCAGTGCATATTTGATTAAAAGAATCATTCTCATTAAATCTTAAAGACAATACCAATAGAACTTCATAACTAATCAAGGCACATTTTCTATCATTTATCACAACAATGTACAATGTAGTCATGATTCATTTCATTTAAATGATAAGAAATTACTCAAAGAAATGACTTTTTTTTTTAGTATAAGCAGTTTAAATGACTGTGTTTTAACTGGTAGGTCATTTCCATGGTTAAAAGCTTACAGTATTGGAAAAGTTTTTCTTTTTTACAGCACTTTTTTCTTTGTTTATCTTTTTTGACACTTTTAGCAGTGATGGTTTAATTAATGTGCTGTGCTTTAGCTGTTAGTCTGTTTCCATGGTAAAACTGTCTTGGAAAGGTTGTCTTTAAATGAACCTCTATTTAAAACTCCACCATACAGTACATGTGCAGATGGATGTCTTCAACATTGAATTGTGTTTTGAGTTGTATTGTGAGTTTCTTACATTTAGCCTTACATTTAGAAACTCAATTTATGCCATAAAGCAACTATTCAGTTTATATTTTACTAATCTGCATCAGACTTTGATAGACTAAACAGAGAAAATGAATGGAGAAGATTTCAAAGTCAAAGAAGGCGTATATCAATTACATCATGGACCAATGGTAGTGTTTACATTGAATACATTTACATTTATTCATTTAGCAGATGCTTTCATCCAAAGCAACTTACAAATGAGGATAAAAGAAGCACTTCAAATCACAGAGAACAGCAGCATACATACGACACAAGTCCAAATTGCACAAATTGTCAAACAAATAAGAAAGTGACTGGTGCTTATAGACAGGAAAAGAGTGCATCTCCTACAGGTGGTTTGTCAATCCCACTCACCTGTGTAAAGTACACTCAGAATTGCACAGTGTTTTCCAGAAACATAGTGTTGATAAGAAAGTGTCTGGTGCATATGGAGAGAAAATGAGTGTCTTTTCCAGCAGAAGTGAACTTTTTCAGTACATTGGTAAGCTGTTGCGAACTCCAAATGAACTTTGTTTTGGCTCGAACTTAGTTTTTGCTCTATTTGGTTCAAAATTGCATCACACCTTTGGTTTTGCTTGAAGTATAATGGCGACTTCATGTTTATATTTATAAAGTCACTATTTTTAAAGTTTCAAGAAGATGTTCAAAGCATGCCCTCTGCTGCTCTTAACACTAGGGCTGCATGATACTGGGAAAATATGTGATAATGTTGTTGAGTATGGCGATAATAATATTTCTTATGATTTAACATTTACCATGTTTATTAGCTATTTTTAGCTGTGTAATACTACAAACAGCCATACTACAATAAACAGTTAATACATATATTTCTGATCTAATAAAATCTAATTTGGGCTGAAAAAACTGCTAAGGTGCAAAAATGTAGACTTTAAAATACTACGAATGAGTGAAAACCTCGGCATATATTGTGATTATTATTAACTGTTGATATTTTCCTCACTTGTCTCTACTCGCAGCAATAGTGTTTTATCTCTCTGCACCTCTATGCGATACAGATATTGACTATACTATTGTCACGATAACAAAACTTTTTCGCTATATTGTGCAGCCATACTTCACATTTAGTATGGTGACTTTAGTGGTTCAACTGTAATCATACGAGGCTCCGTAAACAATTTTGTGCACCAAAAAGCTGAAAAAAATAATTTGTTCACCTATTTATTTTCTCTGGTGTCAGATCATGGAGCTTGTTTACTATGGGAAATATGACACTTGTTCTGCTGCTGACTGTAATAGCAATACACTGTACCGCTCATAGTCAATGTGCACCCTGACCTGTCGCGGAACGGAGAAGACTTTAGGTGAACAAAGTCATATTTACATGTTTTTTTGGTGCACAACAGTGTTCTTGGAGCTTCTTATGATTATAGTTGAGCCACTGATGTCAC
>CAIGQV010000641.1:7595912-7606205 GCA_903798115.1 Danio jaintianensis | reverse complement strand
TATTAGGTTAGATTTAGGTTGCCAGCGTCTAAAGGCAATGTTATTTTAATGTCCAATAACGACGTGAAATGACGTTGATATTTTGTTGATTTTAGGCTGTGTTGGAAAGTGACCAAAATCCAACATCTTAAACCAACAATATATTGACGTCAAATACTGACATTTATTTGTCAGGTATGGCAACCAAAATTCAACGCCTGATAGATGTCATATTGGTAACTTCCAACGTCAAGCTGTAACATCATTAGACATTGATATTTTGTTGGAACCAAAATGCAACGTCTGTCCAACGTTTGGTTCTGACGTCAACCCAATTTTCATTTCCAAACAAAATGCAACGTCCCACGACGTTGGGGTACAATGTCAATCTGATGTCATGCAGACATCCTGTCCCTGCTGGGATTGCAGTCTATGGAGGGCCAAAGAGTTCTCTGATTTCATCTAAAATATTTTAATTTGTGTTCTGATGGCGAACGAAGGTCTCATTGGATTGGACCAACATGAGAGTGAGTGATTAATAACAGAATTAAAATTTTTGCATGAGCATAATCATCTATTGAATGTGATACAAAATGAAGTCCATCTGCATTTGAGTTTGAGTTTTTCTTTAGATGCTGCAGTCCTGTGAAGGTGATTTTGGCTCCTCTTACGGTGAGGACCACTTGTATTCAGCAGGTCTGAATTTTTAATGGCCAGTGTGAATCATTGATATGTATATCTATCACGTTCATCTTGATTGCATCCTGGAGAGGTGGAACCATGCAGACCTGTGTTTGAAATGCAGATGCAAATTTGCTGGAGCTTCATTTGGATTCTGTTCATAGCCCGATCCAGCGTTGATATATGGTACCAAGCAGCATAGCGTGTACATAGTCATTTGTAGCAAGGACTTTTTTTCTGGGAAATAGCAAGAGGAGAAAGTGGAAACTCTCTTTCCTGGAAGAAACGCTGTTGTCACCTTGTCTATCAGCAGTCTGTAGGTGTTGCTGATGGGAAAGGAAATGAGAGATTGATTGGTGTGAAAAGATTTAATGTCAATTCAAAGGTTGCATGCGGACCTTTTCATAGGGGAAAGTTTTCTGTTGATGACTCAAGAGGTTTTTATTGAAACACAGAGGTTTTATTTTCAGATTGAACGTAATCTGTTAGTTGATCTGTCTGTCTATTTATTTTCACTGTTTGTACAGTATGTTCGAAAGGCCATCGAAGCTTAATATATATATATATTATGTTTTTTTTATTATTAATTACAAAGATATAAATATTTGTAAATCATTAATTTGTAATAACATATAATTATGGTGACACAGTGGCTCAGTGGTTAGCACTGTCACCTCACAGCAAGAAGGCCGGCATTTCTGTATGTTCTCCTCATGTTCGTGTGGGTTTCCTACGGGTGCTCCGGTTTCCTCCACAGTCCAAAGACATGCGCTATAGGTGACTTGAAGAAACTAAATTGGCCGTAGTGTATGTGTGTGAATGAGTGTGTGTGGGTGATCCCAGTACTGGGTTGCAGCTGGAAGGGCATCCGCTGTGTAAAACATATGCTGGATAAGTTGGCGGTTCATTCCATTTGTGGCGACCCCTGATGAATAAAGGGACTAAGCCAAAAAGAAAATGAATGAATGAACATATAATTATATAAATTTAGATTTTAAAAATAAAAAAATATATATTTTGGTGTTTAGACTGTGAGCTAAATGGATAGACTTTAATCCAGTTTCAATATGTTTAGATACACTCAGAAATGGCTTTTGTTGCTTGTTCAAACAACTCCTTTAAAATGAGTTGAAACAACACAATTTTAAAGGTTTTTGGGGACAACTTTATTGTTTTATGTTTAATCCACTTAAATTTGTAAAAACAATTAAGTTAACAATCGATTTGTGTTGGGTTGTGTAAGTTTGTCTGTTTGATTGTTTATTCATTATTTCATTCTTTATTCATTCTTTCATTCATTCTTTATTGTAATGAGTCGGGGTACAACGGAGATGAGGATCCAAGTTTGTTAAGAGAATCGTCAGGCAGGCAAAAGGTCAAAACGGGGACAGACAGGAGCATGCATATAATCCAAAAGCGTGGTCAGAATACAGGCGAATGGTCGGGACAGGCAGCAAAACAATGTAAACAGTAAAATAGCAAAGGTCAAAAACACGGCAAGGCAAGATAAGGAAAACGCGTAGTAATGCTCACTTACAGATCACAAGACTCAGCCACGATGTGTGTGTGCTGTGTTTATAGTCCATCTGATTAGTCCTGAACAGCTTCAGCTGTGTGCATTTGCAATAAAATGGAATCTGGGCCAGGTGTGTAAGTGAAGTGCATGATGGGATCTTTAGTTCATTAAAGTGGCAGATTTGTAGTTCTCCAGCGATCTGCAAATGCTAGATTGCTGGTGATCGTGACAGTTATTAACCATGTGTATGTAGTCACCGGCCACTTTATTAGGTCTAACTGCTCGTTAACGTAAATTTATGTTAATTTGCGTTACAATTAACGCAGAAACCGTGTGATGCTATCATGTCAATATGGACCAAAATCTCTGAGGAATATTTCCAGTACCTAGTTGAATCTATGCCACGATGGATTAAGGCAGTTCTGAAGGCAAAAGTGGGTCCAACCCAGTACTAGTAAGGTGTACCTAATAAATTGGCCAGTGAGTGTATATGCGTATTTAGCTTTTCAAGCTTCAAACAAAGCAATAAAGTCATATATGATAAAAAAAAAGTATTAGTATTGCTTGTTTTATCTATTTTTATTTTTTGCTAGTTTTAGTATTCAGACCGAGCAAGAAAATGGATAGATGTGAATCAATTTTCATACCATACATGTACATTTGTATATTTATAACAAAACAAAATATGTTTTCTGTGCAAAAGCATCAAAACTTAATGATGAATGAAACCCATCAAAACTCAATTATTTATATTTCCAGAATGAAACAGAATAAAACAAATCAAAATCATTTTAGAAATGGGCTGCGAGACAACAAATCATCCCTAAAAAATTAGACAGCATCTGAGCTTTTTCTGTTTTCTCTCATGCTTATTAATTCCAATTATAATCACCACTTTTATGGCCTCCCTTAATTTTTCACTTCATGGTCTAATTAGCCACAATGACCCGGTTTGGAGGCGAGACGTCCCGTATAGAGCACACTATGAAGGACAGAATCCAAAAATCTAGTAATGAGCATCTGGCTCCGTTTAGCTTTTTTTCTCATCACTGATGCTGCTCCAGATGTGCTACGTCGTGTCCGCACGGAAATCTCTATCTGTAGGGAAAGAATATCTCATGCCGGCTGTTAGTCGGGTCCAGCTCTGATCACTAAAACTCAGAGAGAATCACAGTGTTCGGGGAGCTTCGATTATTAATGTAGACACAAGAGGAGTCTGATTATTGTCTGCGGGATTCACTTTACTTTGATTTTTTGACTTCCTGCAAGGTGTCTTTGAACAGGCGTGCTTCAACATTCAAATGAGTAGATCAGTCACACTTTGTATGTAGGGCAGTGAGAGTCGAGCTGGTGGTTTAGCTTGTATCTTCTGCAGGATGAAAAAAGGAAGCTAAATTTTTCCTCTTTAACATTGTGGTTAATTAGAGAATTTAACAGTGTGGTAATCTGGATTTAATTCCTGCACAGTGAATGTGACAGCTGTTGCTTTTTTATGTTTGATTTTGTGTAAAAGAGGATTATGTGATGTGTTTTGCATCATTAAAATAGGTATAATTCTAACATTTTAAAGCTACAGTCCCTGCAGACATGCACTTTGGAAAATGTATAAAAATCCTTGTATCAAGATAAATAGTAATTATTATTTATTAATATTAATTACACTCACCTGTCACTTTATTAGGTACACCTGTTCAACTGCTCGTTAACGCAAATTTCTAATCAGCCAATCACATGGCAGCAACTCAATGCATTTAGGCATGTAGACATGGTCAAGACGATCTGCTGCAGTTCAAACTGAGCAACAGAATGGGGAAGAAAGGTGATTTAAGTGACTTTGAACGTGGCATGGTTGTTGGTGCCAGACGGGCTGGTCTGAGTATTTCAGAAACTGCTGATCTACTGGGATTTTCACGCACAAACATCTCTAGGGTTTACAGAGGATGGTCCGAAAAAGAGAAAATATCCAGCGAGCGGCAGTTCTGTGGGCGCAAATGCCTTGTTGATGCCAGAGTTTAGAGGAGAATGGCCAGACTGTTTTGAACTGATAGAAAGGTAACAGTAACTCAAATAACCACTCGTTACAACCGAGGTATGCAGAAGAGCATCTCTGAATGCACAACATGTTGAACCTTGAGGCGGATGGGCTACAGCAGCAGAAGACCACACCGGGTGCCACTCCTGTCAGCTAAGAACAGGAAACTGAGGCTACAATTCGCACAGGCTCACCAAAATTGGACAATAGAAGATTGGAAAAACGTTGCCTGGTCTGATCAGTCTCGATTTCTGCTGTGACATTCGGATGGTAGGGTCAGAATTTGGCGTCAGCAACATGAAAGCATGGATCCATCCTGCCTTGTATCAACGGTTCAGGCTGGTGGTGGTGGTGTAATGGTGTGGGGGATATTTTCTTGGCACACTTTGGGACTATTAGTGCCAACTGAGCATCGTGTCAACGCTACAGCCTACCTGAGCCTACCTACCATGTCCATCTCTTTATGACCACAGTGTACTTTACTCACATCACACCCTGCTTTCAAAAGAGCTTCAGGATTAAGTTGTAGAAAGGTTAGGAGAAGAGGCTAAAAACATTTCAAAGCCTGGAAAAGTTATTTGGAATGTGATTTGATTTCAGGCTGTATGACAAATACTGCATGTCTTTGGACTTGTGCGGGAAACCGGAGCACCCGGAGGAAACCCACGCCAACACGGGGAGAACTCCACACAGAAATGCCAACTGAACCAGCCGATGCTCGAACCAGCGACCTTCTTGCTGTGAGGCGACAGCGCTACACACTGCGCCACCGCACCGTCCCCTGTATGTGTATATATATATATATGTAGCATTTGATTGTGATTGGCCACAATGTTTTCTAAAGAGATTACAACAATTATCTTTTTTCCCTCTTATTTTTAAGTTTATCTAAGATTGTATTTTACTTACTTTATATGTGGTACTCTTATTTTGAAAATGAAATAGGCTTTAAAGAAGAGTAAGCAGTTCTGTGAAAGAGGCAGCCATGCATGACCATGGAGTATTCACAGCTCATTACAACGCAAAATGCAGGATATACAGATTATACATTTAGTCAGCACCACCCCAAATGTATCTTTTGTTCGTTTAACATGTATATTGTGAGATGCACCATGTATGTTTGTAATGAGGCAACAAACACATGTAAACTGCTAAGTATAAGTGTTTAAACCACAGAAATGCTAAATGGTAAAACCACAAAATACAACTCTAAATAGATCTCTGTCTGTCCTTTTTGTTGAGCATAGTTATAATTTAGCGTATATTTTAGCCACAACACAATTCAGGAGCAAACTAGGGTTACTCTTGTGGCATTAAGATAGCTCACGCATTCCTTCTAGCTAAAATAAACCTCTCTACCACTTTAATTGAAAAGATATAAAATATTTTTTGACAAATGAAGTATGAATATTTTGATTATCATGAGAGTAGGTGCTGACACGAGCTATGGAGCATCAGAGTAATGCTCATTAATATTAATGACCGTTCCACATATGGTCAAAACCAAACTTTTTATTCTTGGGGTAATTCCTGTAATTATAAAGGAGCATATAAAACTTATAAGCATATAAGCAAGAAAATTTTTGAAGTTTCTGAGGGAAAAAAAAACTGAGAACTACAAAGGAGACATTTGCTAAAACTCAGAAACAGTGCTGATTGATATAAAGAATAATCCCCTTTGTCATTTTTGGGGATATTTTTCATGCTCAAACAGCAGGATTTAATAGCTACAGGAAGTATAAAAAGCACATAATAGGACTCTTTTAAGCCCTTTTAATGTTCCAGTTTATTGCTAATTTAATTAATTTAAGTATTTAAGAGACTAAGAATTGTTCGTTTACTCATTTTACACATGAGTCCGCTGTCTAAACTTTTGAAACGGAGCTGCAAACACACATTAACACTTTTTTTTCCACTTTTGAAGAATGAGGTGGCAAGCAAAGTCAGATTAGCTGGCAGGACTCCCATGGGATGAGATTGACTTTCACCAAAAACTAGAGTTTGACAAAGTCATTAAGCAAATTCTTTTGTTAATGTGACGTTCCCTGATCCTGAACATGATTTCACAAATGCAATAAAAACGTCGTCGGAAGATGTAAATGAAATTATATAGCAGGCCATGACCAGTCGACCTGACAGGAAAGGAAACGTAGTATCTCTCAGGGAAGAAGTTCTCGGCCGCGCAACAGTGTGTAAAATGGATATTTTGACACTTACTCGCTGCAGCTTTCAGGCAGTCCAAGGCTCTGCCCTTGACCTGAGAGATGACGTTTTGTTGCGATCAAAAAGACGACATAGTTTTTGACAGAATCCCTGAAGGCCGATGAATGAGTGGGTCCTGAATCGCACATGCAAAATGTAGGACGCATGAAAATCAACATGCAACAGGACTCACAAGCCATTTGAATTATGTAGTATGAATGTTTTATTCATTTTTCTTAAATCATAATGATACACTGATGATAAAATATGTATTAATATGTCTTTTTTTCTTCTTTTCTTAGTGCTTAAATAATAGTAATGTACTTTGTAATAAAAATAACAATGTAATAATGTATAACAATGTAATAATAATGTCATGTAATGTAACAATAATGTCATGTATTGATATTATTCATACTTTTCATATATACATATTCATATTATTCAAATAAACATTCATATATACATTCATATTATTACTCCAACCTAGCATAGATATGCATAATAATATGTGAATAAATAATGAGAGAATAAATAGTGTATACTAAAGAATAAAGAGTATGTCAAATTTCTAAGAGTAGAATGAAGTTTTTTTTGAGGAATTTAGGAAAATAATATTTTATTAAGTAATATTTCAGTACTGATGATAACACAATATGCTTTTCGAGGATCAAATCAGCATAATTAAATGATCTAAAATATATCACACTTTTATTTGTCATTATTCACAATATTTTTTATTTATTTATAATATTTTGTTAATTGAAAACATTTGACATTAACAAAGACAACTAAAATATATTAGGTCACACTTTATTTTAAGGTACAATTCTCGCCATTAATAAACCATTAACATTTGACTTCATAAACTTCTAATGTGCTGCTTATTAATAGTTATTAAAGGTGCTGTATGTAAGTTTTTGACTTTTCTAAAGCATAAAAATACCATAATATGTTTGCAGATATTTAAGAAACATGCCAAGTGAACATTCTTGTTTGTCTGAAAAACAATGCTGAAGTCAGTTATTCTGCTTTGAAAAAACATGTGCCGGAACGCTATCTTTGTTTTGGTTATTTTAACCCACCCACTGCCACTTTAGCCAATTACATTTCAGCACCCCGGATTGACTTGTTGGAAAACCGCGTATTTCATTCATTCATTCATTCAGAAAAACCGAAATGCGACCTCCGGTGGACAGTAGAAGACCTTGAAATGAGACGCAGATTCAGAGTTCGACATGAGGTTATTAATCAGCAAAAAATATAAATATTACGAACGTAAACATTAGGTGAGCAGGTTACATTGTAACCCCGTGTCCTAACAACACGCTACGTGACGAGATACGCAGTGATAAGCAATTTGGCTGTTTGCACCAGACGAAACGCGACAGGAATTTAAACACAGCCATTCAGAAACACAGAATATGCACTCACTCACGAAAAGGTAAGGTTTATAATCTAATTAGTACATATTAAACCTCTTCAACATTATTAAATGTAGATGCTGAATCACTGATGTGTGTTGGTTTGTCACAGTTCTAAAGTTCAATTTCAAACTGTTTATTTTATTTTCAAGATCTGAGGTAAACTATGTTCTGCTGCTTTCAGTAGTATGACAATAAATGGCATGGAAAATGGCATTCAAACTCACATTGCTAGCATTTAACACTGAATAAAGCACATAAGGTGTACCTGAGGTGATCATTGTCAGTTTACTGTTGTTCAGCTGCAAGAAATAGAAGCTGTTTCTCAATTCAAGGTGTTGGTTAGAACAAAAACTCCTTTTAATATGGATAATATTCCTTCTATCGGGTTCCGTTGCTTTTATATAGAACACAATTTAAATCAGCCTTTAGGCTCGATCGTCAGACTCGCTCCTGTTGGTCCTCAATCTGGCAACCTGCGCTTGCATTTGTTTTGATCCAGGAATGCAATACGTAGATCAACCACTGGGTGTCAAACTTACATACTGCACCTTTAAGATAGTTGGAAATTAGGTATATACAGAATATGAAGTTTTTAAACAATAATAAACAACTAATATTTTAATAATGGGCAGGTAATAAATCACTAGTTATTAGTGAGAATGGGTACTAAAGTGTTACCATGTATAATATAAAATAATTAATATATAATATATTGCCAATAAACTCAGCCTCAGTCCATTTCTCTAATGAAATATTAAAATTTAATTATTTAAAACTATAAAACAAAAAAAAAAAACCCGAATAGTCACACACACAAAACTCCTTAAACTTTAACAAAATTTAGGAAGAAAACAGAAAAGATTATAATAGCACTAAAATATGAATAAATCTACAATAGTTGTTTGTAAAACTAATATGCGTTTCATATTCCTATTTTTAAACCTTCCACAATGCCTCATAGACTTTTACTTAAAGTGCTTTACTGTAATTCTTACTTGATATGAGTCTGCATTATTCAGATCTGTGTATCTAGCTCATATCTTCCAGAATCACACAGTCATACACACTGCGATCTGAGGACATTAAAAACGCCTGCTCACCTCGACTCCTCCAGGAGACAGAATAAAACCAGGCCACGGTGTGACAATGACCTTTCAATCCTAAAGAGAGACGGTGAAAGAGTGAGACGGCGCTGTAGCGTCTCGGCCTCGCACAAGCTAACAATTACTGTCTTTGTGTGCCGTTTCCTCAGGAGTGATGGCTGATTATCTGCGACCTTCAGTCCGACACACTCATTCATAAAGCACATTCATCCACATTTCCTCGCTCACTTTGTTGTGGTGTGTTTCAAAGTCAGAACACAAATCTCCGTCTGGACGTGCAGGCTTGTTTTGGGAAGTCTTAGTTTTTGGGTTTTTTCCTTCGCTTGACTGGTCTAAGTGGATGGCTGTTTACCCTCCTGTGAGACTCCCTCAGAACATACACACACCATCACATTTGCTGTATCTTTTTAAAATGCAAAATCAAATTTCCTTATAATAGCATTGAAAATAAAGATAACATTAACATGGAGCTTGTTATTTTCTTTTATTCCCAGATGCAGAACTCACAACATTTGGTTGTTGTATTAACAATATTGGTGATATTTATAGTTTGTTAATTTCGTACATCTTGTTTGGTCAAACTGCAAACATTGAAAAAGAAACAAAATAAAATATTACTAATTAATCGAAGCTATTTCACCTTAATAACTGATAAATCACATTATAATCAACATTTCAGTATAGTAATTAAACATGACCATATATTCAGAGCATATGAGCCTCTAGAATGGTTCCCCAAGCACAAAATACTGCCAAATACAACAGAAAATATCCCCAGATAACATTTGCTAAATAAACATAAAGCAAAAACGGTGTATAATTAACATTAATCAACACATAAATCACATTAGGCGCTAACTTCATTTAGCGATCTCAAACATGCAATTTGAACTTCACAACAATGATGCAAAAGCGAAGGTTAAACTTTCTTACCACACTGGGAACAGGAAAATATCAATTTTAGATAAGTTTTACAGGTTATCTGCACAAAACAACCTGAATCACTCGCTGTGCATTGTGTACTTTTTTTTTTTATTATCCCGGAGTCCAATGCACATATCTCTCTCTTAAAGGGGACAGAACCCAACAGTTATTCTGCAATTTGTTAGGCATTTGAATAGAGATTAAACATGACGATTTAAAAAACCCTCACAATTACATGACAATCAGAAACATTTTTTGGGGTCCATACCATAAAGTTAAAGAAAGAAAGAAAGAAAGAAAGAAAGAAAGAAAGAAAGAAAGAAAGAAAGAAAGAAAGAAAGATAGATAGATAGGCAGACAGAGTGTTGATGGACGGACGGACAGATAGATAGATAGATAGATAGATAGATAGATAGATAGATAGATAGA
>CAIGQV010000641.1:7546385-7577208 GCA_903798115.1 Danio jaintianensis | reverse complement strand
TCTATCTATCTATCTATCTATCTATCTATCTATCTATCTATCTATCTGTCTGTCTGGATAAGTTGGCGGTTCATCCCGCTGTGGCGACCCCAGATTAATAAAGGGACTAAGCCGAAAAGAAAATGAATGAATGAATAATTATAATTTTACATAATATATGAGTGTTACACTTTTTATTATTTTGTGTACTACAATAATGATTGTCATTCATTCATTCATTTTCTTTTCGGCTTAGTCCCTTTATTAATCTGGGGTCGCCACAGCGGGATGAACCGCCAATTTATCCAGCATATGTTTTATGCAACGGATGCCCTTCCAGCTGCAACCCATCAATGGGAAACATTCATACACACTCATACACTACGGACAATTTTAGCTTACCCAATTCACCTATACCGCATGTCTTTGGACTTGTGGGGGAAACCGGAGCACCCGGAGGAAACCCACGCGAACACGGGGAGAACATGCAAACTCCACACAGAAATGCCAACTGACCCAGCCAAGGCTCGAACCAGCAACCTTCTTGCTGTGAGGCGAACGTGCTACCCACTGCGCCACCGCGTTGCCACAATAATGATTGTAATACATACTAATATTTTGTTATTGTGTATTACAATATACAAATAAAATAGTAATGGTAAAAGGTATGGTGCAATAATTATGCTTTTGTAATATAATAATATTAATGATTATTAATAACTTTTATTATAAATACTACTAATAAAATATATTCTCAATATACTTAAATTACAATAACCTAATTATTGCACCATACCTTTTACCAAACATGATTGTAATACATAATAATAATCATAATAATAATAATATATGGAGAATAGTTTTTTAAAGAATATTATTAATAATTATTAATACATTATTATTAATAATATCAATATCAAGTCTTTAGTTTTAAGACCTAAGATTATATCATTTGCAGCTTATTTAAAGATCTCAAGTCATAATGTCATTTTTCTGGATCCCAGTTTTATGATTCAATATAGATCTAGATATAAATATATTGCTTCAGTCTGCAAGGCATCAATTGAAACATGTTTGCTTCATGAATGAAATATGAATTGATATTGTTGGCTGTTCAGTCAAAAAGAAAAAAAAGAGTTTACTTTCATCTGATTTAGATGCAGGATAAAGGCTTTTATTGAGGTCTTTTGTTATAGGCGCCTCCAGTTTATTGTTGTTTTGCGGGCTAATAAGGATTCCTTGCACGCACACTTGCTTCTAGTCCGCTACTCTCATAGCAGGTGCTTTAGAATCCATTTAAAAACCTAAACTGAAACCTGATGGTGCTGTTTGAGTAGCTGACCTAAAAACTCGTAGCTATTGCACACCTCCAACAGAAGTGAAAACGCACTACTAAGCCCACAGAGACTTGAAAGACGTTTGAAAATCCTCCAGTCCTGAGGCTCCGGCGTCTGCATTTAGCTCTCTATCCACTGCTTTGCTTCCACAGCAGAGAATCACAGCTTTTAATTAAAGCACAGGCCACCGCTGAGCCCCATCGCGCTGTAATTAGACCGCAAGTACCACTCTTTAAATGCATTTATTTACGCATTCGTTTCACATAAAAGCAAACGAGAGAATAATATAATCCCAGATTGTGCTGTCGAATGCTCTCCGCAGCGTATGAGGGATTAAATGTTATTCTTGTTTGCTTATTCAGCTGCGACAACACATTTGGGAACAACGTCGGCGCAGCAAATGAAAGCGCAGGGATCTTTTTTTTTGCCAATAAAAATGCTAATCTTTTGTTTCTGCTTTAGTCGGAGATGCCGATATTTATTTGAGATATCCGTCCGTCCGTCTTTTTGTAGGATGCAGTATAGCGTCCCGTGAGGTTTCCGGGATGGAAAGGCAGACAATTCCACTTTCTGCTGAAAATCTCCTCCAGACAGATTGCTGTCAGAAACTATAATTCAGTTGAAAGTGGGAGGACAAGGCGAGGAAAATCCACATCTCGGTTTTGTCTCTTCAAGTCTCTGAGACTGCGGGATCACGACTGATAGCAAGAAATAATATGCTTGGTAAAATCTGAGGTCACGCTTTGCGATATGACCTGCGGCATGTTTTTGTGTGTGTGTGTGATCATTCTTCATGTTTGTCGAATCCCTGATGAACTCGCTCCTGTATTATTTATGAATTGTCTAATGGAGCTGGTAGTTTCGGTTCAGCTTGTCATGAAATCACTTGAAATTCAGCTAAAGCTCTCGCTTGAATACCTTTCAGAAAGCATTTATTTACAGCAGTAGAAAAATGGAAAGCACTTAGGAAATCTCAATTTCTCTGGATTTATCATTTATGGTTATGTGCTTGAGTAAAACTTAATATGTTCTGCAAACTTTCTGAAAACATTCATTCATTCATTCAATTTCCTTCGGCTCAGTCCCTTATTTATCAGGGGTCGCCACAGCGGAATGAACCACCAACTATTCCAGCATATGTTTTATGCAGCGGATACCCTTCCAGCCGCAACCCAGTACTGGGAAACACCCATACACTCTCTCATTCACACACATTTAGTTTACTCAATTCACCTTTGCTGCATGCCTTTAGACTGTGGGGAGAACCGGAGCACCCGGAGGAAACCCACGCAAACACGGGGAGAACATGCAAACTCCACACAGAAATGCCAACTTGCCCAGCCAGGACTCGAACCAGTAACCTTCTTGCTGTGAGGTGACAGTGCTAACCACTGTGCCACCATGCTGCCAACTACTGAAAACATTTCTTCTAAATAGAAAAGTAAAAATGCTGTGATTAAGAGCATTGGTCCAAAAAACAAAACAAACATTACCAATGTTTAACTTCAGACAAGTTAAGAAATCATCATTAATCCATTAACCATGATTTTTTTATCACAACACATTTATAAAAAATTTCCAAAAACATTTAAATGAAAATTTATAAGTGAATAATTTATAGATAAATAAATGTATAATTGTTGTGACCAATTGTCATAAAAAAAAAAAAATAGAGTAAAACACTTTATTGTAAGTATGTAAGTTTATTTGTTGTATGTAAGTTGATGTACTTAATACATGAACAATGCATTTATTGCAGTATTTATTCATCTTTATTAATGTAAGTTAATGGAAATAAAGCTGTTCATTGTTAGTTATTGTTAACTCACTGTGCGTTAACCAGTGTTCCCTGACTTTGTCTTGACTTTCACTGACTAAACAAGTTTAATATCCTTGACTTATAATGAATAGAAAACAGACAGCTGTTGTATCCCTCCAGAATTTTGTGATTCTGTGATCACTGAATTTAATGCAAAATCAAGCAAATTATGCAAAATTTTGAGGATTTATTTATTTTTTAACAAGTTTACAGTTTTTTATACCCTGCAGATATCTTTTGGCCAGCAATGACACTGCTCAAATTCCTTCTGCTCCATCTGCATTGTTTTATATTCAATAACATTATATTGGCATATAGAAAGTGCTCATATGGTGTGCGATACCTCGAGTTGTCACGTGACATCATCGCAACACGCATTCAGCCAAAGCCTATTTGAACAAGCCTAAGTTCGTTTTACAAGGTGCTAAGATATACATTTTTTTACATGATTTTTCTAATGCTGTTAATTACTTGCTGTTCATTTTAACAGTTTAGTTATTTTGATCATTTAGAGTCACGCATGTATCAAATTTGATGTCGTAGGCTTTGTATGGTTTAGAGGTAAACACTCTCTCTCTTTGTTTCTCTGAGTGTTCACTTTATATTAATTATAGAGACTAATGTTCTTGAGGGCAAAATGTAATAAATTTGTGTATATTTGTGACCCTGGACCATAAAACCAGTCACAAGTGTCAATTTATATATCCAATTTAGCTGAGAATTTAGCTGAGATACAGCTATTTGAAAATCTGGAGTCTGAGGGTTAATAAAAAATCGAAATACTGAGAATATTGCCTTTGCTTTGTATAACTGATCAACAATTGAGTTTTTATATATATTTACAGTAGGAAATTTACAAAATGTCTTCATGGAACCTGATCTTTACCATATATTCTAATGATATTTTGGCATAAAAATAGATAATTTTGACCCATACAATCCACTTTTGGCTATTTCCAAAAAAAAAAAAACCTACTCAACATAAGACTTAAGTTTTGTGATGTTTTGAGAAAATACTATTTGATAACCATAACAACAGGAAATATGTACGAGAAACAAAACACAGTATAGAAAAAATACATTATGATAAATGGTGACATTTTTAAATGACAAACAAAAATCCCTGGTATTCAATGACATGCATACAAAAATCAAATCAAATTCCATGACTTTCAATGTCTGGAATACCCTTTTAAAATTCTATGATATTTCAGAAATTCCATGACCCATGGGAACCCTGGCTAACGAATGTAAAGCATGAATATGTATTTTAATAATGCATAAGTAATTGCTGAATTAGATGAATACATGCTGCACAAGAATCGCTCATTATTGGTTCATGCTCATATATACATTAACTAATATTAACTAATGAAACCTTATTTTAAAGTGTGACCCTGGACCACAAAACCAGTCTTATGTTGCAGGAGTATATTTATGGAAATAGAAAATAGCCTGTATAGACCATTTTGAGGGATGTAAACAAAAACAATAGTCCCAATGTATTTCCTGTTTTACATTTTTAATTTCTACAGCTCCCGAGAATCCAAAAAGAGCCACATGTTGATAATGTTATGATAGCTGTTTTAACATTAGGTTATGATTGAATTGCCTCGTTACAATTATAAAATAGTTTAATAACAAGCAGGAAATGTTCATGGGCCAATGACATGACCACATTAAAATGGTCTATAGGTCAAAATGATCAGTTTTGTCTGTTATGCCAAAAGTCATTAAAATATTGTATAAAGATCAGATTCCATGAAGACATTGTATATTTCCTAATGTAAATGAATATATAAAAATTAAATTGTTGATTAGTAATATGCATAGCCATGTCTATGTCAATATTCATTCATTCATTCATTTTCCTTTGGCTTAGTCCCTTTATTTATCAGAGGTCGCCACAGCGGAATGAACTTATCCAGCATATGTATAACACAGCGGATGCCCTTCCAGCCGCAACCCAGTACTAGGAAACACTCTCACATTCACACACATACACTAGGGATAATTTAGTTTATTCAATTCACCTATAGCGCATGTCTTTAGAATGTGGGGGAAACTGGAGCACCCGGAGGAAACCCGGGAGAACATGCAAACTCAGAAACAGAAACACCAACTGGCCCAGCCAGGGCTCGAACCAGCGACCTTTTTGCTGTGAGGCGACAGTGTTAACCACTGAGCCACCGTGCTGCCAATGTCAATATTATAATATAGATATATAACATTTATTAAATTTTTTTAGCTTTCATGTGTCGTATAGATCTCAATTTAAAAAACGACTGGTTTATTGGCCCAGAGTCACATATAAACAAGTTACATTAAATTCAATATATCCAGAGAAACTGACATTTTTTCAAATAGTCTCTTAACTTTTTCTATTGCTGTGAATCTCCATGATGTGGTTTGTAGTCATCCGCCCCATCAGATCTGACCAAAACCATTTGTCTGCTGCATCTCACATGTACGAATGAATGACTCTGTTTGGAGCTGATTTTCTATCAGATTGGGTCAGTAATACAGGAGCATATGGCAGCTGAAGGTTAAATAAAAGCATTAGTGTTTGCCGTTGTCTCCATGGTCAGATTCATGCAGGAACTTGAAATGGATGAAAGAATACCAGGAGATTTAAGCCTAAGCAAAGCTGCCTATAGTCTGTTACACACACCAGTGCTCACTGTTTTTTATACATTAGTGTTTCAATGCATTTCTAAAGTGATCCTCAGTCTGAGACTCAGTGAGAAGTTCTTCTTTTTTAAATTGAATATTATTATTTTTAATTAATTTATTATTATTTTTGTGTTGATGGCAAACTTGCGGTTGCCATTTTGAAGTCAAAATTATAAGCCCTCCTGTGATAAAAACAATAAAAAAAATTATATATATATATATATATTCTTTAAATATTTCCCAAATGATGTTCAACAGAGCATGGAATTTTTCACAGTATTTCCTATAATATTTTTTCTTCTTGAGAAAGTCTTATTTGTTTTATTTCAGCTAGAAAAGCAGTTTTAAATTTTTTAAAAACCATTTTAAGGTCAATATTATTAGCTCCCTTAAATAAAATAAGATACAATTTATCAGGAAGGCTTACTAACTAACTGATGATGTCGTTTTTAGTTTATTTGTTTATTATGTAGTTGTTTTTTTTGTTAAATCCACAGAAAATGCTTTCAGTGAACTTTAAAAGCATGCGAGATGCTTTCAAAAACATTAAAACTATTAAAACTAAAACTATTAAAACTGACACACACATTTATATATAGTATAATTTCACCAGCAAAAAAGCAGAATATTATTATTTAAAATAGTAAAATTGTACAATATGATTTACTGTATTTTTGACTGTATTTTTAATAAAATAAAACATAAATGCTGAACATGGAAGATTTATTAAAAGATTAAAAACATAATCCAAAAGTTTACTGAAAAGTAACACTACTGAAAAGTAGCTTTTCCACCAATAGGAAAACTCTCTGCCTTTCCTATCTTTCATTCATTCATTCATTTTCTTTTTGGCTTAGTCCCTTTATTAATCAGGGGTCGCCACAGCGGAATGAACTGCCAACTTATCCAGCATATGTACTACGCAGCGGATGCCCTTCCAGCTACAACCCATCACTGGGAAACACCCATACACTCTCATTTACACACATACACTACGGACAATTTAGCCTACCCAATTCATGCATGTCTTTGGACTGTGGGAGAAACCGGAGCACCCGGAGGAAACCCACTCCAACACGGGGAGAACATGCAAACTCTACAAACTGACCCAGCCGAGGCTCGAACCAGCGACCTTCTTGCTGTGAGGCGACAGCGCTACCAACTGCGCCACCGCTCTGCCCGCCTTTCCTATCTTTCAATATTTTATTTCTTGTTTTTTTTTTCAGTAAAACAATGTAAGCATCCTTAAAATTGAAATTGCTTCTCTAAATATTTTTTTCAGTGATATGTATATTATACTTTATACTAATATTATATAATATTAGTACTAATTACTGTAATATTAGTACTAATATCATATATAATATAGTATATAATTTCATTTGTGTGTGTGTGTGCAGTGATTTAAGCTCGGGTGCACTGATTTGGGGTTCGTTCTTGGGTTACTCCGCTAGCAAGATTCGATAATTTGACATGATCCAGGATCGTTTCATTCTTCAAAACTCATTCAGGAGTTGTTGTCATAGCAACAGGTCTGTAAGCTCAAATCTACCCAGGAGCACTTCTATGTAACTACAGAAGACTCAAGCTTTAATACGAAAATTATCAAAACTCTTGATGCTAATGGTGTAATCTGATTCAATGATTTATGATGATGCTAATGGTCTAATCTGATTCAATGATTCATGCTAAGCTAAGCTAAAAGGGCTCCTTCCAGACCTGGAGATCAGCTGAATGCATTCAAAAATGTTTTAACTCTAGCCAACTTGTAAAATTTGTCCATTTTTTTGTGTTCCTTTAAACGAGGTATGAAGAACAGACCCCAGATCTGATGTGTCTGAAAGTCGTGAAGTGTTTGTTTGCTGACGTTTCTCTTTGTCTTCCTCTGTCAACAGAATCACATCGCCTTCGCTGAGATCACGTGACCTCGAATCAGCCGTATGGCAAACTCACTGGACATCCACGCTGTTCACCGTCCAGACCCGATAACAACAACTCAACGCTAAATGCATATTCTTTAGTGTCCTTTCCAATGGCTCTGTCCTCGCTGTGTGTGTGTGCGTGGAAACACTGCCCACTATTAACTGTTCTCATCATACAGATAAAGACTGAGAATTACACTTCACATTTCCCTGACTGCTTCTGTTGGCTTTTCTTGCAGATCAAGCTCAAATTCAGAGCTCAGAAAATCTCAGCTGCTTGCGTTTATGAATTGTGTGTGTGTGTGTGTGCGTGTGCGTGCGTGTGTATGAGAGCTTTATGATGACATTGATGCAAATACCTACCTATGGAATTCAAAATGGACTCGTAGTTGTGGATATGTGTGTTTTTCTTTGTCAGCGGATATTCCAGAATATGTTTATGGCTGAATTTGTTTGTGTTCTAGTGCTTGCGTTGGATGAGTGCAAACATGCTGAAGCCTGATTCTGCCTCAGAGGATTAAAAATAAGGTAGTTTTGATTCTGTTTATTTAGAACTGTAAAACTGTGTTTTATAAATTAAGTCTTGTGTTGTTTCCCAGTGATGGGTTGCAGCTGGAAGGGCATCCGCTGCGTAAAACATGTGCTGGATAAGTTGGCGGTTCGTTCCGCTGTGGCGACCCCAGATTAATGAAGGGACTAAGCCGAAAAGAAAATGAATGAATGAAGTCTCGATTGCAGTTTTATTTATTTCATTTGAGCATAACTGGCAATATTAATTTCAGTATCTCAACATATATACACTACCTGACAATAGTCTTGTCGTCGATCCCAGTTGTAAGAGCAACAAATAATAACTTGACTTCTAGTTGATCATTTGGAAAAGAGTCAGAAAGTAGATTTTTCCGATGAATCATCTGTTGAACTGCATCCCAATCATCACAAATACTGCAGAAGACCGATTGTAACCCGCATGGACCCAAGATTCTCACAGAAATCAGTCAAGTTTGGTGCAGGAAAAATCATGGTTTGGGGTTACATTCAGTATGGGGGCGTACGAGAGATCTGCAGAGTGGATGGCAACATGGTATCAAGGTATCAAGACATTTGTGCTGCCCGTTACATTACAAAGCACAGGAGAGGGCAAATTATTCATCAGGATAGCGCTCCTTCTCATACTACAGCCTCCACATCAAAGTTCCTGAAAGCAAAGAAGGTCAAGGTGCTTCAGGATTGGCCAGCCCAGTCATCAGACATGAACATTATTGAGCAATTCTGGGTTAAGATGAAGGAGGAGGCATTGAAGATGAATCCAAAGAATCTTGATGAACTCTGAGAGTCCTGCAAGAACGCTTTCTTTGCCATTCCAGGTGACTTTATTAAGAAGTTGTTTGAGTCATTGCAGAGATGTATGGATGCAGTCCTCCAAGCTCATGGGAGTCATACACAATATTAGTTCTTTTTCCCTGCACCATGACTTTATATTCTATACTGTACATTATTTCTGTTAAGTGACAAGACTTTTGTCTAAGCAAAGTCAGACCTTACTGTCCTAATTAAATAATTAAAAATCAAGGCATAATCATATTTTATTTTGGTAAAATAAGCGTAATCTAGAAGCCTTTGCCTTTCATATAAGCCACTTCTGATACCAAATGATCAACTAGAAGTCAAGTTATTATTTGTTGTTCCTAAAACTTGGATAGGCGACAAGACTTTTGTCGGGTAGTGTATATTTTATGCAAAAATTGACTATATAATTGTGATTTTATAACTCACAATTTGACTTACTTGATTGCAAATGAATATGTGACAGTATTTACTTTATTTGTCACTTTATTTGTGACTTTATATCTTACAACAGCACATTTATTTCTCATAATTGTGATTTTAATAACTCATAATTGAGTCTGTTTCTCGGCAAGTGTACTTGCAATGCAACTTTATTTTTCAAATATCTCGGAATTTATATCAACATATGATTTTATTTCTTGTAAATGCAGCTTTATTTCATCCACTATTTCTCGTAACTGCGATATTATATATCAAAAATATTTTAATTATGCTTTTTGTGTCTTAATTGTGACTATTTCTCTTAATTGTAATTTTACACTGTATTTCACACTATATTTGACCTAAATTTTACTTTAAATTGTGACTATATTTCACAATTTTAACATTTAAATTGTGACTACAGTATATAATATATACAATACAATTGGATTTTTTTCTTTTAGAAGATATTCTTAATGTTTCAATTATGTTATTATGATTTTATATCTCACAGTGTGACTTTATTTCTGAAAGTACAGTTTTAATCATTATTTAAATACCTTATTTTTCAATCTGAGGCAAAACTGGGTTTCCATACATGAGTAAATACACTGTGTCCACACACAAAAAAAGCAGAATATAAGCTAAAAACACCTGAGGAAAGCTCAAATTAAAAAGAATACAAAATACCAAAGCTCAGATATGCTCAAAAAAACCCTCAAAAAATCTAAAAAGGCAGTATAAGATATATTGGTTTAAATATTCACGAGCCAATATTAATTGCGAATTAGTGCATTCACCCTTCTGTGAAAGACAGATCATCTGCTAAGACAATCATCACCATCTCACTAGAATAATGAATCTGTCTATATAACCAGTGCTCAAAATAACGAAACTCGCATTTGTTTTCATTTTTTAATGGCTGGTAGATCTTTCGTCAAGGATTGATAACAAAAAACAAAACAAAATGTGATACCTCGTGTGAAGTTGTGGATATAAATTAGCCACCTACTGTACATTATTTTAGTGCTAATTTGTATTTCAAATCTCCGGCCCTGTGTTTCAGTCATGCTGTGGTGCTATTTAAAGGAATATTCTGGGTTATTTTTTTTAGCTCAGCATTATTGTTAATCACCATTTCAGGTTGTCCTTTAGTTATTAAAAATGTGCGTATGTTATTATACACTTGGCAGATAAGTGGAATGTTTAGCTTAGGCATTGGTTAGCTTAGTCAATTCCTCAAAAATGCCCTACAAATTCGAATGATCTTTTTAAAAAATAATTTCCATACTATTTTAAACAGTTTGTTGTTTTTGGTAACAATAGTACTCTGAGTGAACTGTAGCATTTGATCTGAGAGACAGAATAAAGATGCATACAGCAAAAACTCCCCTTATGATGGTAAACAAAATCAGTTCCAGATGGCAAATATTGTATAAATAGTATGCATCAGTATTAAAGACTTCTTTCACTCAACTTGTAATGTATGTGTAAACCATGGAGTCAGTTCATGACCCAGGATATTCTTTTAAGGGTTTTAGCTCTTGATGATTAATTAAATAAATGGTTCCCCTTCGTAAAGTACAATGTCCTGCCGATGTGACCAGTCCTTAAAAGAGCAATAATGTGATTCATCACATCCCATGAGAAAATTCCTGTTTGACCGCCCCACAAATGGTATGTTTATTTATTTTAAAATCAATATATATATATATACACATATATATAGGTGTGATAAATGGTATATTATTGCTAAAGCACTTGAGAAATCTGGGATAGCTGCACTGAAAAAACAAGCCTAAGTATGATAACTGAAAGTGAGCAGCGTGTACAGTGTAAATGCACATGACTATAATTTTTTGTCAGAGATTATCGATGTTTATTTTCTTATGTTTGTGCTGGCATACTGTAAGTACATATTGTACTGTATTTATCATTGATATTCTTTGAATCCTAGCCGTAGTATCACACTGGTTTACCGTTTACCAAATTGATATTTCGTTTTTTTTAAATAGTGTTTATATTTACGTTCCGTTTTATCGTTTTCTGTTGTAAAAAGTCACTCTTTTGACCACAGAAGCTTTTAAAACTTCTGATTCCTATATCCTCTTCTCCCATCCCACCTCGGAAATCACTCCCAAATGGTTTATTTCAAAACTCCACAATGGATTACCTAGCAAAATCCATCTCTTTGAGTCCTTCGGGGCTTGGAATTCATGACCTTTTACACTGTAGAGATGATGAGATCTAAAGTTTGAATAAAAAATAAATAAACATTTCTAAAGCCTGTAGTGTGTTCTTTGACGAGCACTTCACAAAAACAAAAAACAATGTCTGATATTGAACACGTTTAAACAGCCCTGCCGCATTTCTGACTTTTGACCTCGGGGAAATTGGCTGCTTTGCTCTGGAGAACCTGTAAAATATGAGAGAAAGTGACGTGGCGTGAAGATTTGATGATCTTTGGCCATTCAGATTGACAGCGGATGTCCTGAGGAGACACAAACAGACAAATACGCAATCAGGAAGGATGGAGCGATTCAGCCAATTCTCCATTTATAACTGTCGCTCAACAGGGGTCAAAGAAGAAAATCTAGGTTTTTCTCACATCCAAAAGGAAATGTGCATGCTTTTGTTTTAGCACTGCAGTCTTTTACGCTTGAAACCACTGTGAAACAGGCCACCTGGGCTTAAAGTCTTTTTGTGAGGAAAAAACTATTTTCAGAAAGCGGGGCATAAATATCCCACTAATAAAGGTTAATTTGGCATGACTGGGCCACATTAAGATGGGAATTTACTTGCTTCATGGTTTGATGATGCTTGTTTGAAGTTAATCGGTTTGTTTTAACTCAACAATAAATTAAAATTGATCCAATTTGCTTCCTTAATGTGCGTTCCTGATCTATTTGTACGTGTTTTGTAAGGTCAAGTTATTCTGTTGGGGAAAAAAAACACTGATAAAACTCCTTCTCAAGTGAGTTTCCTTTCAAGTCGGGAACTCTAACATTATGTTGAACAACATTATGGTCATTTGGCGATTCCCCATAACGTTGTTTAACATAATGTCTCCGTTCCCTCCTTCAGGGAAAGAGGGTTACAACAATAACCGAGACGTGTCTTTGAAGGGGTTGTTCACACTTGGTTTGATGAAAGGGAACTCTGCTGCAGTTTTTCCTGTTAGTTCATTTTATAAGTGTAAATGCTGCCATCCAGACATTGGTGCGCACCAATCAACCAATCCGAAATTGCATACTTCCATACCATATAGTATGCTAAAAACAGTATTCGAATGGAGTATTATGTCCGAATTCATAGAATTCGAAAAAAGTATGCGAGAAGTACCTAGATGAAGTGCGCATATGTTGGACGCTACGTTATCCCATGATGCACCGCAAGAAAATTCATGAATGGGAGTGAAGCGATGCAACTGACGTGGGTAGGTCAGGTGATCATGACAATATGGCAGATGTAGTACATCAGAGTTCCATTCATACTGTATAGAACGTACTTTTCTAACGGCTGAGTAGTAAATTTAAATTCAAATGTAGTACCTACTGAGTAGCAGGCGATTTCGGACGCAGACTGTGGCTGCATTCACACTATGCAAATGTGGCCCAAATCCTTTTTTTTTTTTGTGGCACACATAACTCATATCTGTTTTTCTCGTGACAGTGTGAACAGCACAATCCACATATAATCTGATCTTTTCAATTCCAATTTGTGCCATTTTGGCTATGTTCACACCATGGGCGTAAATTTCATTTAACAGTAGGGGCAGGACAATAAATATAACATTTCTCAATTTCTAGCAATTTTTGAAGGGGACATAAATAATACAGGAAAATTTTACTTATAAAGACATGTCCCCACAGTGAAAACTTTGCTTCTATCATTATTATTGTTTAGGGAAGGGGTGGGTGGGTCAGTTGGTCAGTCCGAGACAGCATTTTGATATGCTTCTCATATACAATAAAAACAAGGATTTAAAAAAGGTTCAAATGTTATTTAAAATGATGACACAAGAACAGAATAAAACATTTTTATACAATAAAATACAGTAGGGTAATTTCGGTCATCGCACAATGGTCATTTGGTAAATGCACAGCTAAACAATATGCTAATTGTGGCTGTTAATGTTAAGTGAACATTATGCCAAGTCATCACAAATAGAACAATGCATGGAAAACTGCTTTGGCGTGTTAGTTTCAGTGCACTATGCAACAAGCTATTGTAAACAAGCATATTTTAAGCGCTAATATAGCAGATTTATGGAAAATTACATTGGTAATCAGCATTTTTGCCACAACCAATTTATGAATGAGTCTGCATCAACTACATTAAAGAGAATCGCTTTATTTAAAGTGGATAAAACACTCTACGTCCTGGAGTTCAACACCACGCTTGACATAGATCACAACATATCCATGTTTTCAGTTGTATAACACTGATTTTAGGATTCAGACATTGAGATACACATTAGAACTACAGGGTTCTCATGCCTCTTGAAAGTACTTGAATTTCAGACATATGGATTCAAGGGCTGGAAAGTACTTAGAAACAAACACAGGTCCTTGAAAGTGCTTGAAGTAAATTTGAAATAAAATGTATGGTTTTATTTCAGCAATTGTAAAAATAAATAAAAAATCGTGTACAATAACACTGACAAACAATGCACATTTGATCAATTCAGAAATCACATTTGAATATTACCAGTATTAAATTCTTTAAACGTAATTTTTTAAACTGTCAACATTTTGGTAAATGACAAATTTTTAATGTAAATATTAAGTGTAATTAAATGTTAAGTACAGTAAGGACTTTCTTGGCGATACATGTGCTGAGGTATAAATTACAAAGGTGCTTGAAAATAAGGGTGCTTTAAAAAGTCCTTGAATCTGCTGTTCGTGAAAATGTGGGAACCCTGGTACTAGCAAAACAACCATTTATAGTTCATAGTTCATACACTGCTGTTGTCTGCGAAAATGGCAGCAATAATCATATTAAACAATCTGATGACATGCTTTATTCACATTATACAATATACACATTGTGTGCTTTATTTGAGAGTTTAAGTTGTTCTTTTGCAGATGCAGGTCAGTTTAGGACAATGATCGGTTCACATTTATATTATAATTAAAGTGTTTAAAACTTTTGTCTAAAGTTAAAACCGGCATATGTTTTACGCAGCGGATGCCCTTTCAGCCATAACTCAGCACTGGGAAACACCCATACACTTTCACATTCACACACTATGACCAATTTCATTCCTTCATTCATTTTCCTTCGGCTTAGTCCCTTATTTATCAGGGGTCGCCACAGCGGAATGAACCGCCAACTATTCCAGCATATGTTTTTTATGCAGCGGATGCCCTTCCAGCCGCAACCCAGTACTGGGAAACACCTACACACTCTCACATTCACCCACACACACACACTCATACACTATAGCCAATTTTTGTTTACCCAATTCACCTATAGCGCATGTCTTTGGACTGTGGGGGAAACCGGAGCACCCGGAGGAACATGCAAACTCCACACAGAAACGCCAACTGGCACAGCCAGGACTTGAACCAGCGACCTTCTTGCTGTGAGGCGACAGTGCTAACCACTGAGCCACCATGCCACCCATACCCAATTTAGTTCATCCAATTCACCTATAGCGCATGTTTTTGGACTGTGGGGGAAACCGGAGCACCCGAAGGAAACCCACACGAACACAGGGAGAACATGCAAACTCCACACAGAAATGCCAGCTGGCCCAGCCGGATCTCGAACCAGTGACCTTATTATGGAGTTTAATCTTGTTAAATTGATTTTGCCCACATTTACTGTAAAAACAACCATGTGAACAGCTATGCAAAAAATGCTACACAGTGTGAATATAACATAGCCTTAAATACGTGGTATGAAATTTGACGCAGATCAGATGTTTTTGCAATGCAGCAGCAGTGTGAACAATTATATATATATCGGATTTTATGTGACTGTTACATAAAGAAATATTTTTAAAATCCTATCTGAAAAAAAAAATCTGATTTAACGTAAATAATGTAACCCAAGTTGCTTAAAATATAGGTCTTGATCCACTTCTAAACTCTCTCTCTCTCTTTCTCTCTCTCTCTCTCTCTCTCTCTCTCTCTCTCTCTCTCTCTCTCTCTACTGGTTTAACTGACATATATATATATATATTTTTTTTTTTATTGACTTCAATAATAAACATGCAAAATTCGAACTTACACAAATAAGACAGTGATAGTAACAATAATAAAAACTTAATATATCCGGTTAAATGATATATAAATACATATAAAACAGTAAAAATAAGGCAAGAGGAAAGAAAATAATTAAACACATAAATAACACAAATACAGCAAGAGGAAAGGAGGACTTAATTATCGTAATATTCCAAGAATCTATCACTTTTCTTGTTTTTAATCTAAGAGGTTTAATAAATACATCAATTTCAATTAAAAAAATGTGAAAGAGAAGGCTGCGAATTCGAGAATTTTTGTTTGTGAATAAAATATTTCCCATACAAAATAAAAAAGTTAATAATGTAGTTCTCTGTTTTACCTTTATAGTAACAAATAATAACCTGTAATTGAAAGGGACTGGAAGAAACAATGTAAATACCAATATGAAGATATAAGCTATTCCAAAAGTTTTTAGTGTTTTCACACTGAAAGAATATGTGAATCAGGGTTTCATCTTCAATTTTACTAAATGAGCATGAACTATCAACCTCCATATACTTTGCCTAAGTACTATTCACTTGATATATTGTATGATATTTTGTTTTAATGGGAATGCAGTACTTATGAGGTAATAACCTGGCTTTTTTCCAGTCTATTAAGTCAATGAAGTTTAACTGACATATAAATGAGATAAAAACAGGACATGATGTCATAAGATGTAACCATATAAAGGACTGATTGTTCAAGCACACCTGTTTTTTTTTTATATTGGTAACATTGCACATTACATCTCAATAGGCATTGGAAACATGTATCCATACAGCAGATCTTCATTTAAGTTTGTGACAGGAATTTCTGCAGCTACTTTACGAGTTTAAATATGCCATCACAACATTGTGTCTTACTTGTAAGTTCTCTTACAAAATACACACCATGAAAGTATTTTTTTAACCTTATATCTTTAGTTTCGATCTGTAAACAATGTAATCGCTAGGAAAACTCAGACCTTATGTACTCTTTTTTTTTTTTTTTTTTTCAAATCGTCACTTTGTTTTTCTCACAGTTCTGAGTATTTCATTTCATTTTCCTTCAGCTTAGTCCCTTTATTCATCAGGGGTCGCCACACCGGAATGAACCGCCAACTTATCCAGCATATGTTTTACACAGCGGATGCCCTTCCAGCTGCAACCCTGTACTGGGAAACATCCATACACACTCACTCACACACACACATACACTACGGCCAATTTAGTTTATTCAATTCACCTGCAAACTCCACACAGAAATGCCAACTGACCCAGCCGGGACTCGAACCAGCGACCTTCTTGCTGTGTGGCAACAGTGCTAACCACTGAGCCACCGTGTCACCCCAGTTCTGAGTATATAATGTACAAATCTGATCCCACCCCAAAACTGAAAGGAGGAATACGAGATATTAACAGATTACAAAAAAGACATCTAAATGTTTATATCTTGCAATTCTGAATTTATATCTTGCTGCTATGTGTATATTGTGTGGATTTGGTGAATATTTACAACAAATACACATAATTCAGTTATATTACGGATGCATTCCAATGCACTGATGCTTAATACTTCGCATGAAGGTGTTTTTTATAGTAGTGTTACTGTATAAAAAAAGAAAACACCAAGACCAACATCATGTAACACAAGCACTTCATTTCAGTCTAAATTGCTCCTGTAAGACTTTGCCGCTAACAACATCTAGCCGTCCACGTCCCAGCACTCATCTGGAATCTAATAGCGACTGATTGTGTAACAAAATCATTCATTTTTTGTTTACCACAAAACAGGTCGATGCGTCCTTATAAAACAATCAATGCAGCCTGCAGGTTTCCCAGCCAGAACAAGCAGCCTGATTGTGTCTCTTATTGTTGGGGATTTCATTCAATTGAAACACTTGTAAAATCTGGCCTTTGTGTTTAAAGACGAGCGCTTCGGCTGATGCGAGAGAGAAGTGGACAGCAAACCGGTTGCTTGACTTTTAGGCCACTTATTTTTAGAATATCAATCTGTGGAAACTTGGAATCAGAAATGTAATTGTGACTTTTTTTTTCAAACAATTGTTTACATCACAATGTGCTGCCTTTTCATTCATTCATTCATTTTCCTTCAGCTTAGTCCCCTTATTTATCAGGGGTCCCCAAAGCAGAATGAACCGCCAACTTATCCAGCATATGTTTTACACAGCGGATGCCCTTCCAGCAGCAAACCAGTACTGGGAAACACCCATACACTCTCACATTCACACTCATACACTACGGCCAATTTAGTTTATTCAATTCACCTATAGCTTATGCCTTTGGACTGTGGGGGAAACCGGAGCACCCGGAGGAAACCCACGCCAACACGGGGAAAACATGCAAAGTCCACACAGAAATGCCAACTAACCAAGCCGTGGCTCAAACCAGTGGCCTTCTTGCTGTGAGGCGATAGTGCTAACCACTGAGCCCAAGTGCAGCCTTTTTTTTGGGAAATATGATTTTACTGTGTATCTCAATACTAACTATCCCCCCTTCAGAGTTCTGAATCTATATCTCACAGTTCATTTCAGACATTTTTCTCTGAATAAAGAGTTTGCATCTCTTGCATACCTTTTCAATTTTTCTTTCGTAATTGTTTACGTCTTGCAATTTTGACTGCTTTACTCAGATTGTTTTTTTTGTTGTTGTTAAGATCCTGCAATTCAGACTTTTTTTTTCTAGAGAATTCAGTGTTTTAGATTCTGACAGTTCTGACTCTTTTAATTAATTCTAATTAGTTTACATCATGTGGCTTTTAATTTTCATAATTTTCAATTGACATCTTATGATTTTTGACTTCCCCCCTCATAATTTAGATTTGTTTTCTCACAATTCTGACTTTTTTCTTCTGATTTTACTTTAAATTTTCACTTTTTTACATTTCTTAGTAGTTCTGAGAGTACATCTTAAAATTTACATTAAAATAATATATATATATACATACATTATTATTATTATTTGTTTATTTATTTAATTAATTTATTTATTTTCCCCCCTTTGGCAATTGCTTTCAATTCCAATGCAATCTCACGGCAATTCGTAACTTTTTGATTTAGTGGCTAATTGGTATTATGACGGTTGGGTTTTTGGCTATGCCTCTTTTTAAAAATCATACTTTTTTATTCATTCATTCATTTATTTTCCTTCAGCTTAGTCCCTTTATTCATCAGGGGTCGCCACAGCGAATGAACCGCCAACTTATCCGGCATATGTTTTACACAGCGGATGCCCTTCAAGCTGCAAACCAGTACTGGGAAACATCCATACACACTCATTCACACACATACACTACGGCCAATTTAGTTTATTCAATTCACCTATAGCGCATGTCTTTGGACTGTGGGGGAAACCGGAGCACCCAGAGGAAACCCACGCCAACACGTGGAGAACATGCAAATGTGTTAAATGTATGAATTCATATGAATTAGCCACTTTTCTGACAATATGTAGAGTATTTGCGTTTCCTCATGAAATCGGGCTGTCATTTCTTACCTTTTCCCCCCCTTAAAATTATGATCTACAGTTGAAGTCAAAATGATTCGCCCTCTTTTCTTTCTTTTTCAAATATTTCTGATGTTTAACAGAGCAAGAAATTTTTCACAGTATTTAGTAGAAAGTGTTTTATTTCAGCTAGAATAAAAGCAATTTAATTTTTTTAAAAACCATTTTAAGGTCAATATTATTAGCCCCATTAAGCAATATTTTTTTTCGATTGTCTACAGAATAAACCATCATTATACAATGACTTGCCTAATTACCCTAACTTACCTAATTAACCTAGTTAAGCCTTTAAATGTCACTTTAAATCAGTTATTAGAAATTAGTTATTAAAACTATTATGTTTAGAAATGTGTTGAAAAAAAATCTTTCCATTAAAAAGAAATTAGGGAAAAAAATAAACGGGGGCTAATAATTCTGACTTCAACTATATTTGCAGTTTTCGTTTATCATTTACTTTTAATTCTATGATATCAGTCTCACCCCATATGCATCTGCAAACTCGGTCTTCTGCCCTTGCTGTTTTCTGTCAGTGGCGTCCCCCAGATCTCCTCCAGGACTGTGTCTCATTCGCAGTTGAAAAGAACTACAGAGGCATTCATACTGATTCTGCAGTTCTGACAGGCTGTAAAAGCTACTGTGCACTTCTTTGTGATTCGCCCATGTTTCGTGCTTCCGTTCCCCACGGCTGGCCCTCAACAGAATCCTTCTATAACCCCTCGCCGCTGTTCTCCGGATCACCACTCTCGGTCTGTCTGTGGTTGGTAAACCACTGGAAGGTGCCGATAAACCAGTGTGACCCGCTTTTCCCAATCGCTCACGGCACCTTTGAAGCTTCTGTCCAGATGTCTTTTTCCAAAGCACTTCCGGACTTTTTCTTTCATGATTTCCCGAGACAAACTCTGCACATCGCCAGACTGTGGTGTCATCCTGAGACGATTCCGCTACTTCCTTGACCATTGGTAGATTCCCATTCACTTCAACAGTGTGGACTTGCATTGATTTCTCATTGATGTCATTTTGTGTTTGGGTCATTGAATTGATGGGTGCGCAGGTTGAGTCCGGTACACTGCTAATGTTTATGTCTGGGTTGGAAGTTTTATCATGGACACGGGCAATTTGAGAGGCTTTTCTTTTGGGTTTTAGAGCATCTGATGCATCATTTGCTTCAGACACACACAAAGTGGGCTGAGCTACTAAATGAGGGGATAAAATGATGTTCCTCTCGTCTAAGTAACTGCATTTTTTGTGCAGAAACTTCTTTTGTTTGTGAAGGGAATTATCTGAAAAAAAAAAAAAACTTTATTAGTTTTAAGTCTCACATAATACTACAGAAATCACTCTAATGTGTTTATTTGATGTGCCAGAAACATTTTTATTGTTGTTGAAGACATTTGTGCTGTAATACTTTGCAAAAAATTTATCCATTTATTCATCTCAAAGCTTTATGAGTGAGGGAAACTGGTAACCATTGACTTCAATAGTTTTTGTTTTTCCTACTATGGAGGTCAACAGTTACCAGTTTCTAATATTTTTCTAAATAACTTGTTTTGGGCTGCGCTTATAGCCTAGTGGTCAGTTCATATAGCGCAATTCTATAGTGCCAACTACGCTGTGGAGTTTAAGTCCTGATTCCCCAATATACAACTAAAATCCTATACTTTAAAGGGGACCTATTATGCCCCTTTTTCACAAGATATGAAATAAGTCCCTGATGTCCCTAGAGTGTGTGAAATAAGTCCCTGATGTCCCTAGAGTGTGCATGTGAAGTTTCAGCTCAAAATGCTACACAAATAATGTTTTATAACTCTTTGAAACTGCCCCTTTCAGGCTTTGATCCATATTTTGGTGACTGTCGCTTTAAATTCAAATGAGATTGTGCTCCCAGCCCTCTTTTCAAAAGAGGGTGGAGCTATAAACGCCTGTGTGTCACCATTCAACAGATTCAAAACTCTAATGGCAGATGGCTACTTCTCACTCAGGGCTGTCTATGCTAATAAGGGAGAGATCGTCACTAATGGGCGGGGCTTTCTCCGTTCTGATGACACGTACAAAGGGAGAATGTCAATTACAGTGTTTCTGCAGACAAGTGTGATTATAAAAAATTGAATGAATGAATTTTTCCCATTAGAGGCTGGCTATATTCACACATTTCAAGCCCTTATAAAAGTGTTTTTTGCATAATAGGTCCCCTTTAAATGCGGAGTACATTTCCAACAAACACTGCATTAAAAATGTTCAATTATTTTAAATGATTATTTTTTAACTCAATGTTTGAGTTTTTCTATATTTTCTGTGAAACAACCCGATATTTTGTAGAATGCACTCTGTCTTTTTGCACTATTAACTAATTCTCCATGAAAGTCTGTTTTTAGATGATCCATTAACCTACAACAGGGGTGTCCAAACTCGGTCCTGGAGGGCCTGTGTCCTGCTGAGTTTAGTTCCAACTTGCTCCAACACACCTGCCAGGAAGCTTCTAGTATATGCAGTAAGAGCTTGATTAGCTGGTTCATGTGTGTTTGATTAGGGTTGGAGCTAAACTCTCCAGGACACCGGCCCTCCAGGACTGAGTTTGGACACCCCTGACCTACAACAACACACCTGCTGCTAATTATCAACTAATCCCTCGACCTGATTGTCTAGTTCAGGACTGGAGCTAAACTGCACCATATTCATTTCTAAACCAGCCTTAAAACGCTTCACATTGGGAACAAGACGACATCCTTGTAGAACGCTGTGGTAAATATATGAGCAATTCCATGCAAATGTAAACCTTGCCATGAAAAAAATAAAAGAAAACCTTTCTAAGTTTTTTGCGTAGGCTTGTATTTTACAGTGCTGTAAAAATACTTAAATATCTCTGTCAATGTTTTCAAGCAATTATATTTGATTTACCAAAGTCACACAAGTGGCAATTTCACATTTGTTACATCCATAACGGAGAGATGTCACATCCATAACCAAGCTTTTTCCTCATAAATGCAAAAATGTCAAATAAAATAAAATCAATGATTTTTGTTCTATAGTGAGCAAACTCTTATCCTTTTGATTAGTAAGCAAACAATTCAGTATCGGTTCAGTAATAATCATAACCGGTTATTATGTACTGACGTCATTTATCACATATGTGTTATATGGCGGTAGCTTACTATGGCGAGGGAGGCGACCGCGAGTAATTAAAACACTCCAACTACTTAAAAAGCAGATAACTGCACAATTCACTGCTTGTGAGTTTGCTGAACAGTCTTTCACTGACAGGGAAGTACATCAGAACCCAGCTAGGAAAAACCTCCTCTCTCGGCTGTTACAACAATAACGTTACTTGTGGATCCAGACACGAGCGTTTCTGCAGAGCGAGTTTTTTCCACCGCGTCGCCGTCTATAATGTATCAGTTGATCGCCGCTGCCGTTTAACATCAGTGTCCGTGTCACTGTGTTTGCGCCAGAGCCGCGCTGACCGTCAATCACAGCCGTGATCAATCATAGGCGTTTAAGAAATCGCTCAACAACGCTCAAGCAAGCGGGATAATATTTACATTTGTTTATTTGCTATAAATGCTCATGCTGTTCTGTGCATGTACTTGAGTTTTGTTTGATACATTCAAAAAGAGTTTTCTTTGAGCAGTTTAAATTAAAGGTACAGTACATATATCTGACTGCTTGTATTAAATTGTATTACAAATAATATATAAATATATTTATAAATTATACATTTTAATACAAGAATTATTGTGTTGCTAAGTAAAATATCAAATTGTTTATGGAAATCTTCGTCAATGCACCGTGATACACCGAGATATCGAATTGAACCAAATCGATGGCATGATAATCGTAACCGAACCGAACCGAACCGTGAGACCAGTGTTGGTTCACACCTCTCTTGATTAGCATTATTTCTTTTGGGTTGTGTAGTTTAATTCACAGAATTTCTACAAGGTATGTTTTATACTCCAAACTCGCAGACTTTTTTGGTCACATCCACATAATGCATGTTTGTGTACCTCATTTAAAATATAAAAAATGTTTACAGATTGATATTTTTCTTATCCCATAAACAGATATTTCAATATAATGTTAGCATATGCTTTCTATGTCAATTTATCGTTACTGCAAATGTCACATGCATAACGCTGGAATTGCTCGTAAGCATTGCTGTTAACAAGGTGATTTCTGTCAGAGAAGTGTTAAGCCTTGCTCTTGGGTCTTTGGGTGTCCACGAGGCGGCATTAGAAATGTTGTGAAGTCTGAGTCCTGTTAGGATGGTGATTAATCACAGGTCTGCTTTCTAAATGTCAGGTCTGAGCCCAGCGTGGCCCGGCTCTGATCGATGTCCTGCTCGGTGGTCATCTTTCAGAAAAGCCGCTCTGATGCTGTGGGACTCTCTGTGTGACTCACCGTTTCTCCAGAGAAGGTGAGTGCTGGAGGCTTAAAAGCAAACCTGTTCAACATCTAACTTCTGGAGACCTGGGACTGATTTATTAGGGTTCGACATTTTAGGCCACAAGACAAAATGCTAATTTTTTTTCCCATTATGTCCAATTTATTAGGTATTTAATATTGATGGAAACTAACAAGTTCAAATTGATTACTAAGATATTCTGCATTATTTGGAAATGATCTAAAGAGCATCTTATAACATGAACATCTCCAACATCTGGAAATAATGCAGATTCTGACACATTTCTTCTTTATTTGTAGCTGTTTAAGCAAACAAACAAACAAATGAATAAATATCACAGTGCACTCAGACTCTGAGTAAATCTAACGGGACTGGAGTAAACAACATCTGGCTGATATTTGCTTCTAATGGGAAATCTTTGCATGTAATATGACTGTTAGTTTTGTTTTTCACTGTGGAGTGAGAAGATGCCAGAATACTGGGATTTTGGAAAAAGTCGTGATATTTAGATTTTGTTCTTATCATCCAGAAATCATTATTTATTAATATGCATTATAAACTAGTGAACTTTTACAAGTATTTCCCAAGGGATGTTTAACAGAGCAAGAACATTTTCACAGCTTTTCCTATCATATTTCATGGCTGGAATAAAATTTATTTATTTTTATTTAATTTGTATTGGTTTTTTATCTATTTTTTTATTCATTTTAATTTTATTTATTATTTTATTTAATTTTTTTATTTTTATTTTATTAATTTTTATTTTATTATTATTATTCATTCATTCATTTTCTTTTCGGCTTAGTACCTTTATTAATCCGGGGTCGCCACAGCGGGATGAACCACCAACTTATCCAGCATATGTTTTTACGCAGCTGATGCCCTTCCAGCTGCAACCCATCACTGGGAAACATTCATACAGACTCATTCACACACATACACTACGGACAATTTTAGCTTACCCAATTCACCTATACCGCATGTCTTTGGACTTGTGGGGGAAACCGGAGCACCCGGAGGAAACCCACGCGAATGATTATTATTATTTTATTTATTTATTTATTATTTTATTTATAATTTTTTTTTTGTTATTTTATTGTTTTCTTTCTTTCTTTCTTCCTTTTTTTAAGGTCAATATTATTAGACCCCTTCATATTTTTGTTCGACTGGCTACAGAACAAATCACTGTTGTCCAATAACTTGCCTAATTAACCTAGTTAACCTTTGCATTACACTTTAAGCAGAAATCAACAGTGCAACCGGGTTGTAACGTATGTTGCCAGATTGAGGTAAAAAATGCTTCAAGATTTCAATAATTCGTCAACTGTGTGAGGTGATGATGCCAACCTGATTTCACCAAGAAGGACATGTTCCTGGATTAATATCTATGTTGATCCTGGAACAACATTCCAATCAGCCAATCAGAATGAAGGGATACGTTTACAGTTTATGTTAAGTTTAGGCTTACGGTTAGGTTTATTCACTTCTACATAATTGTCATCCAACTATTATTCCCCTCTGATTTTGGGAATCATTTACAGTTGTGGCTGGGTTTCAAAATCAAAAATGATGTTCCAGGATCAACATAGATGTTAATCCAGGATTGCATTGTACTTGGAAAAATCATGATGTGTAGGTGATGAGCTTCATACAAGATCTGGCAATTTGACAAACATGGACAAAAGTGTTTTTCGTAACTAGATTTGGCGTAACTAAATGATGGCAGTTTCCTGGGAGAAAAAACAAAATGGGAGGGCAGCGGGAGATGCGTGTGAAATATGTGAGACTCCCAGGAAAAACGGGAGTGATGGCAGGTATGATCTAATAGCAGAGTTTTCAGAATTCTGCATATAAACCCTTTAATGTGGCATACTTTTATCTTTGAAGCAGAAAATGTCAACACAAGTACTTTTTTCAGTAAGTTCACTGCAGTGGGTTGGTTTGGTAATTGTGTCAAATATCATATTGTACATGCTGTACTGTGAGTGAAGTGTCATTCATGCATCTGCTGTTTAATGGCAGTTCTGACTCACATGTGAACTTGTTGAGTTTTGACATTATGCTGCTTGGATGTTGCTCAGGAAAATAAGAATGGCATGCTACGTTCATTATAAATACTCTAATAAGGCCAAATGGTGGTGGAGTTAATGCTGTAAGAAAATTGTGTGAAATAGACGATATGAAAAAATGTGCTTCATTTTCCACTGTGATATTTGCTACATTAAGTTCTTCTGGGAAATTCATATTAGCGTGTTAGCAAGTCATAATTAAAAACGTAGATTTACATGTTAAATGCGTTTACAAAATGATCAATTTTGTAAATTAAAATTAAAGTAATTAATTTAAACAAATATACCTTCAACATTACCTGCAACATACAGTACCTGCAACAGTAGATGCTTCATTGATTACGGCTGACTTGTTTTCTTCCCAATTTAAAGTAAATATATTGTCGTTTTAGAGTTTTTCTTTTTTTTTTCTTTAAATGACAGTTGGTCAGAATAACCAATGTTTTTATTTATTGTGATTTGAAAATCAGGGTTAGCCCACCTCAGGGTGTCCGCGGGGTCTTAAAAAGTCTTAAAATGTCTTAAATTTTAAAAACTAAATTTTAGGCCTTAAAAAGTCTTAGGGTGCACTCACACTATGCTATCTGAACCGTGCCCAGGCGTGTTTCCCGGTTCGTTTGACAAGTGTGAGTGCTCCAAATTGGGCCCAGAAACTGAAGACGCGACGTCACTTTTAAGGGATCATTTCATATGGATTTATTAATCATTCTTACTCATTCTTACTCTTACTTTCAATGAACGCGAACTGTCATAGTTTATTAGAGACACAAACCCCTCACTGCACGTCAGCTGCACCTTCAGAAAACCTCCTAATACATGCAGCACGAGCACTTTATGAACATTTATGAGCGTCAAAAGTGGTGGATCTGTTCAGCAAAATATTTGACTGTGTGTCACTGCATCCCAAACGACTAAAAATAATACAAAACAATATAACTAAGCAATGTCCACTGTACTGAGCGAGAGCGCTTCTCTTCCTGTTAAACTGAACAGTCGCATCATCGATGACGTAAGTGTGCTCAGGTTCGGAAGGTAAAGATCCAGTGTGAGTGCAGGACGTCTGGGGGGTGGGGGGACAATCGCGCTTTGGCACGGTTCAAGGCAACTGTAGCTAGTGTGATACGCCCTTAAATTCACTGAAATATGGTGTTGTAGGTCCTAAATACTTTTAAACAGGTCTTAATTTTCCTTTGTCCATAAAGCTACCCAATCTGTACAACCAACAATCCCATTAAAAAAAACATTTAACAAAAGTAAACTGTATTAACTTTTTTACCTTGTTTCAACACATTATTTAAAATATGTGGCTAAGAAATAACTTAATTTGAATTTTAATGGAGCAAGTGAAAAAAAAATTCCACTGGCCAGTACAAAAACCCCTTAGCGTTTTGCCCTGTGAAAGTCTGAAATTTCATTCATAATGGTCTTTAAAAAGGTCTTAAAGTCTTAAATTTGATTTGGTGAAACCTGCAGAAACCTTTCACCTAATCATAGTTGCTTCCCAAATGACAAACTATACACTATGCACTCGACCATGTAGTGTCTGAGTTTAGTGTCGTCCCAAATGGAACACTAAAGTTTACTTTACTGAATGGAAATTCAAAACGTTTCCCTGTCTATATTAAAAGTCTGCATGAAATCTAAATGTACTCTTCTTATTTCTATATGTTTATACAGTAGTAGTGCTTGTTATAAACGATGATCTGCACACTTCATTATTTTGTACTATTAATTTGCCCTCCTAATCTTTAATCAAATATCATAACCTTCCATCCACCCTCAAAATCACTTTTCTTTACTTCTGGTCACATGGTCTGCCTTTAGGACGGGGCTATCAATGCACGTCTCATTTCTAGCCTGCTTTTGCAGGAGGCAGTGGTTCGAACGAATATGATATGATTGCTACTGTAAAATGTAGCTCCTCGTTCTTGTCATCATCTGAGAGCATTCTTCAACAGAGGACAGAAGAATTTTAATCCTCCACAAACTGGCATTCAAATCTTCCTCCATTTTATTTTTTTTCCATCCTCCTGTTAGACCATCTTCCAACAGTTCTAAAAGGACAAAATCAAGCACCACCCTACATTTTCCCCCCTCATTTCAGAAAGCATTTCAATCAAATTTACATCATGATAGGAGAAAAAAGTACATTTTATGCCTTTCACAAGCAATTTTACTGTCTTTTCTTTATTACAAACATGCTCTGTTTTAAAAACATTGTAAAACTCCTGAGGTGCAGCTGATCACGGATAGTTGGAACAGATCTTGTAATCCCAGTTTCTTTGCAAATCTTGTTCTGTGGACATGCTTATATGCATTACTTTGGAGACAGGTTAATATACGCCTGTCAATCAATTTGGTGGGCGGGGACAACCGCACTCCTACGTCACGTTGCGGTGGACCCCAAAATTACTGGGATTTGGATCCTAATATAATGTCAGGGAATTTTAAAAAAGAGACTTTTTGTGTTTCTATCACTCCAGTATGACAGTGGACACACTATGCCTACACAGTCCAAACAGCTTCCAAAAGTTGATTTTGCATCATTGGTGCCTTTTAACATCCATTTCATGCCAACTTTAACGGTTACCAAAAGTAGTGAAGCAAATTGCCAAACTACCAAATCGTGCCAGTGATGAGTACAACCGCATTCGCCATCAAGAGGTGGTATAACCGCTTGCACATGAGAATTTTGCTTGCACAATCCAAAATAAATATAGTAATCCAACCTCATCGTCCGAATGTTGAGTGCGTAAAGTCTTCAACATTCCACACTTCTGTTTAAAAGTAGAATAAGAACATTTATCTGGGTGTTTAAAGTGCACTTATTCATTTTAGAATATTCAGTGTGGATGTACTACCTACACTCGTATAGTACAAAATAGCATAGAACAGTGCATAATGCAATTTGGAACGCACCTATAGATTTCTCAACTCCACTGAAGAGTTTTTATTTTTAACTCGGAAGAAACATTTGATACTAAATAAAATTATGAATGTTTATTGGGAGTGTGATTACATCCTTTATGCAACCAGATGAAGTTACATTAACTTTAAATATAATCAGAAATGCTGTATCTATCCTGTCATTAGCTGTTCAAAAATTGCTTTAGTGAAGTACCTTCAGCACTGAATCAAAACTAATAATCTCAAACAAACAGCAATAACCAGTCAAGTCAAAGAGAGAGAGAGAGGTTAAAAAAACTGTTTGCAAATGAAGCATGCGGCCTCGTGTAAATAAACCTCTCCATGCTGAGTGACTGGCAGGAAGTCATATATTTCCATCTCGATAGTCGATACATACTGTGAGCTGATTTTCAGGCATGCTGGGTAGTGAAGCAGATGAATGTTTTGCGCTGCACATAATGGAAACTTCCAGATCTCCACGAGAAGTTTCTCATAGCAGCAGGTAAAAGAACTGTATAATTAGACACCAGTCACAAACCAAAAACACCAGCGTAGCGTGTTAGCGCTTTATATTTGAATGGATTCTGATTGGCTGTCATTGTTTTAGCGTTTATCAGCTGGAAAAAAAGATTGTCCTGAAAGTGGTTCCAATAGCTGTGGTCTGAACTCTGCTATTGTTTTACAACCCGAAATCAGAGAAAGTTGAGAAAGTATGGAAAATTTCGAAGAGCAAAATGCGACAATGAAGACCCCGTACTGTTGCCCACCTTAAGACTTGTTTGCAGGAAGAATGGGACAAAATTACACCTGAAACACTTCATCACTTGGTGTCTTCAGTCCCTAAACGTCTTTTAAGTGTTGTGAAAAGGAATGGCAACATTACAAAGTGGTAAACGCTTTACTGTTCCAACTGTTTTTGAAATGTGTTGCAAGAACCAAAATTGGAATACATGTTTAATTGGAAAACCCCCCAATAAAAATCATGAGGAACACATTAAATAATGTTTGTTGTATTGTCTGCAATGAAATACAAGTCAAAGTAAATTTGGAAATCACTACTTTCTTTTTTTTTTATTTGCGTTTTCCATACTGTCCCAACTCAACTGATTTGGGGTTGTACATTCAGAACGATTTTTAGAGCTCTGTCTGGTAATCTTTATAGTTAAACCCATGGTGTTTTGGAGGAGAATGAGGTCTCTGCAGAGGAAAATGTTTAAGAATTTGGGGGTGCTTTCAATGAAAATAATCTTTGCCTGCCAACTCTCATAATGACGAAAGCCAATTAGGTAACAATTGTGACAAATCGGCAATCTGTTTTGGCCTTACCCACCGATTTGGTCACTCCCATTACTTTACAACAGCTTTTTTGTTGTTGTTTTTTCCACTCACGACTGTGGTCTGATATCTGATGCAGCATTAGAGGCATTTCAGAGAGACTATCGATTTTTCTTTGGCAGCATTTTACTCCTTCCAGCCAGATTCGTTACGATGTAAGTCATTTCTTTCCGAGAGGAGCCCCTGATAGAATATAAATGGCTTTGATTTGCTTACCGTTGATTCCCGTATCTGAATCGGAACATTCCCAAGCACAGCACACATCCTCCTTCTCAACTCTCCTGTGGAAACAGCAGCAATTAAACGCAGAAAAGCCTGTTACTTGCCAAACACCTTTTTTTTAAAGTATTATAAAAGTTATAGTGACATTCGACCATTGCTTATAGAAGATTGCTAAAAATCTAATGATTAAATATCTATTTCTGAGACCGCTAAGTTATAAAAAAAAGCACTCTGATGGCTACTTCTTTAGGAAAGCGAGGGATTTCTGTAGGGCTGCACAATACGGTTTCAGCATCAATATCGCAATGTGCGCATCTGCAATAGCCACATCGCTGGATCTGCAATGTCATATCAGGATATAGTTGACTAGAAGCCAGTTAAAAACACACATTATTGTGGAGTAATTGCAAAGTTTAACCATAAAGTTACCAAAAACAAATGTATGTTTGTGTGTTTTTAAGGCCTGTGAATGTGTAAGCATTCATGCACTAGAAATGTACATTTTAAAATTGTAAATTGTTTATATATATATATATATATATATACAACAGTTCTGTCTGGTTCTTGAATCTGATTGGCTAATAGCCATGCGATATTTTGCCAGTAACAGCACTTGACCCGCCTCTTTACCCTTCACCCTTGTGTATTACTC